>JAPDSC010078758.1:207459-251593 GCA_026290005.1 Latrodectus geometricus | reverse complement strand
CTATAAACAAGTATTATTCGATTATAAGGGTCTAAGATAATCGATGATTCTAAATATTTATGAATTTAATAACAGTGCAATTTCAAAAAATATATTGCAATGTATTCAAGTTAAAATTATAGGCAAGTATTATTTGAGTTTATGAAGACCATTGTTGAAATAATTTTAAATCTTACTATTTGAGAGCAATAACATCTAGAATTAACCCTTTAAGAGTTCTTCGCCCTGCGGACAGTGTAAGAAATACACCCTTTAAAAGCTCAGAATTTTCATTATGGTAATTTAGCTGCTTCTTGCCGCCCCCGTCCTACCAACTGTGTCACTAGACAGATGGCCACAATCGAGGGCGGGGCGTGATTGCGCCCCATCATCAGGATCATCCGATTCGAGAAAGAATGTTGCTCGACACCCAAAACAACCTTGCCATTGTTACACTGTCATCAGGTGCACACGGATGGCGCTGAGAAAGAATTCTGTTTTTATATTGGGCGGTTACAGTTTAAACGTCTCCTTTTCGCAATGTTCCGACAAAATTTCAAGTTCTCGGTAATGAATGAGGTTATCCACTTCTGGTGATGAAAATGGTGTGGGTGTCAAATGAAGGTCCGATTCAGAAGTCGTATGTTTGTTTATTTTGGCTGAGAAATGAGGTCATAAAAAACGAATCACTATCAATCATTAAAATTTCTTAAAAATACATGGAAGAGGGAGCATTATGGTGAAATACTTTAAAAACTTTGAATAGGCAAGGTTACAGAAATTAAACGGCGATTTTTATGAATAAAAAATCATGATTTCTAAAGATTAGTAAATATTTTGGAAAAACAAAATGATGTTTCTTTTCAAATTTCCATCCCTAATAATATGAGAATTTATAACTACATTTAAAATCATTGGGGAAAGATTGAAAGAATTAATAACAAATTCTTTTTTCTAACCCTTCGTGAGGCAAAGACCTAAGTCGGTACTTTTAGCATATTAAACAATGAAATAAACTGTGGAATTATAGAAATCAAACATTTATTTGCTTTTTTCACAGAAAAATTAATTATCGAGTTAGAAAATACAATTTAATTTCAAATAAGCCATTTTAACGACTGATTTTAAGATGGAGTGGATAAATGAAATAAAAAATTCTCACACGTAATACATTCAAATTAAGATTTCTCGCAGATTTCAGAACTCGCATTTTAAGACTTTTTACGAGCTTTTCTGACGATTGAAAAACATTGTTTAGTTTCTATGATTGTTGGCAATTGTTTGACCTTAGAAATTATCTACCGTAATGATCACACACTTTTTAGAAGTAAATTAAACGATTATATAATATATAATCAGAAATATTGTTTTATAAATAGGAAAAACTGAAATTAGCAAAATAGCGAATGAAAATGGTGTTTATAAGAATTTTCTAATTTAATCCAGAAATACGTAAATTATCATACAAAGAATACGTAGTTTCTTTAAGTGTGGTAACCTAAATACAAGGTTTCTGAAACTTTTTAAATACTAATATAAGGTCCTAAATTTTAGTTGGTTGTATTTTAAAGTGAGTATAGTTTTCGCGCCACTTTATTTTTATACCTATATTTAAGTTTATTGAATATAAAGAGAGATAACTATGTAGTTACCACTCTTCCTTAAGTTTTCTGTTTAATATATTATTTACATTACAAAATGTTGTATCTCTACTTGTTTCTAACTAACTAAGTATATATTGGAAAATGATAAAATATTTAAAAACAATAACATTTAATTACATACACTGCGAAATTAACTTCCATTTCAGTCTATTTTATTGTACATATTTTCGAATGCCTATTTTTATCTACCGAAGAGGCTAAGCTTAACTTTATACTTCTAATTTTAAACCGCTGTCAACTGAAAAGGTCGATATACTTGCATATACTTCACATCTTCTCACCATGTCAATAGAGGGTCATTAGACAGAGTGAAATTTCAATTTGCAAAGCTTTCCCTTTTGTGAACTTTATCAACAAACAGGTACAAGTGTTCATGGTAATATAATTGGTTCTACTAACAAAATTGCGGAACCCTAGAACATCCACATTCACTAGATAAAAGATATTTTTTTATTAAAAACTATTGTTCTATCTTTATTAATATATATTATGTATTCCGTATAATTACTATTATAAGATAAAATAGCGAAGCTCTAAAATGTGTCCACGTTCAATAGATCAAATTCAAGAACTATCAAACCAGAGAGGAGGAGAATATGACTACCAATCAGTCCAACATGCCAGTTTGGCACCAACTGTCATTATACTCAAGAGTCATAATTCACCCCATTTCCTTACAAATGATGTTCTTAAAATTTTATGATTAATAGTGAATAAAATTTCTTTATTTAACTAAAGCATATGTTGACTTCATTTTTGATAGCAAATTTAATTCTATATTTTCAGCTTCAATATTTTCAAAACTTCTGTGGACAAAGTATGAAGAATACCTTAATTTGTATTCAGAAGTTGCCCTACCGTGAGTATAAATTTTTTTTGCTTTCAAGAGATTACCTTTTCTGTTTTTCATCACATATTTAAACTATTAGTACGTTAATAGGAAATTTTACTGCAAAAAATAATAGATAGTATAATTCACATGTCTATCCTTTTTGATAAAGCAACATTTTTAATCACCTGTTGACTTCATTTAACAAATATTGTTCATATTAAATAAATAAATTAAATCACATATATTTAATTTAATAAATATACTATATCAAAAATTCATTCCCTATATTTTATCAGCTATGTTTTAAATTTCATCATTAAAATCATTGATGAAATTGATTCATGTTTTTGTTGGATAGACTCCTAAGGGAAAAAGAAACCACCGACGAAGATTTCGTCGCATTGTGCCAATTGCGTCGAGGGGCCGCCAAGCACTCCCTTGCAGGTCTGCTGCACTTACCGGTAAGTGACAAATTACACATCTATTAACCTCATTCCAAGTATACTGTAATTATGCAGTCAACAGACTGTAATGAAAAAGAACAACTATTCGTTTGGATATTCGCGATTGATTATGATGGATTTAATGAATTTGTGATAGGAATAGTAATTTTATTCCTAAAAATAGCTAATTTTGGTTACTTATATGGTTTTTTGTATTTTGTTAATTATTAAAGCTAAAATTCGTCTTTTTTCTTAAATTATGACTTTTTTGTTTTTTTAACCAACAGCTTCAAATTTTGAAAGTGATATTTCTTCAATTAAATCGTATTATCGAAGATTAAGCGTTGTTTAAAGTATTTAATGAAGCTATTAACCCATAGTATTTAATTTACAAATAGCTTTTAAAATTATTTAAGTTATTCTAAACGTTAGAATTCATGAGTGACAAAATTACTGATATTTTTGGGAGTAAAAAATATAGAAATACGAAAACGTGATAAAAAATGAACCATATGCTGTTTTCTGTTAGGTTTTATAAAACCAATAGCTATTTAGCTACATGTCATTAATATCAGTCTTGAAATTCGCCTCTAGATGGTGCTGTCGTTCATCTAAGAACTATAGTGAAACACGTTTCATCAGACCGTTATTCGAGTTTTATTGTTTACTGTATCTTGTATTGCTTAAAGATTTCAAATTGATGTTTGGAAATAACATATTCCTGGAATATCATTGTCTGGAATACATTTTTATTTTAAAAAGCATGCTATATTCAGAGGAAATTTTGAATATTATTAAAAATCTTAAAAGAATCATAATAAAAGTTCTGTTTGCAAAACTTTAATGAATGGTATAAAGACATAACCTCTTTTGCTTTACTATTTTGCAACTCAAATTGATGGGAAATTTTCTAACTTAATTTGAAAACTAAATTCATAACCAAATGATAATAAATCATAATAAACACTGAAAATAACGTACTAAAAATATTATATTAGAAGGTTCTCTTAATTGCAAAATTAGCACTTAAATTGGATAACAATATACTTTATTTTATCAATATATATTGTTGATCATTTTTCAATAAATGTCTGATTATTGGTGGAATATTGGTAAATTGTATTGATATTTTATTAATGTTTTTAATGTAATAAAGTTGAAATATTAATTTAACTAAGCAAATATGAGTAGCATATCTACTGATGCAAACCTTATAAAAATACGTTTATTTTAACGATTAAAAATTTCTATCTGTAAAAATTACTGATATTATGTAAGACTTGTGAACTGTTATGAAAAATCTAGATTAAAATCATAATAAATGTCAACATTAACTATATCATTACGCAAATATTTAACTTGTTAACCTAATTGCTTCATATAAATAGAAAAGGAAACCCAAACAGTAAGATTTCATTCTATATTTTTCACAGTCTTGTAATAAATTTGTTTTGTGGAACATTTTCATCACACAATCGTTATCTGTTATTTTATAGCTGTTTTACCTGATCCCTATTACCACAGCAGATAATATGATTTAAGCTGTCGTCACATCATTGCGAAGTCGTTCTTTCCATTTTGTTTTACCCGTTAATTCTCCTCAGTACATGGGCACTTACATTATCAAAAGAAAGATCGAAATAGAATAAATTAAGTCATAATTTGCATCACGTTTAACTGCGAGCAATAGAACAAAAAAGCCTTGTTCGACATCTCCTCTGGCATTTATTTGTAAGAGTTCACTTTTAATGTTACATTGTCTTAAAACCATCAAAATATCTGATTGGTGCTTCGATTGCTACGTGTATATAATTGAAAAAGATTTAACCAACCCGATCGCAATCGCTAATGGTCTCTAATGAACATTTAACGAAATTTGTCATTGTTTGGATTATTACTGGGTTTATGTTTAGGCTATTGTATAATTTGTTACATAGTATGTGATACGAATAAATTAGTTAATTTATTTCAATCTGAATTTAATGTTCCCTCAAAATGTTGCATGTCTAATTAGGAACCTTATTTGAATAACAAATCAGACTTCTGGGAGACTTTAATTGTAAAAGAAGAAAAAATATTTCTAGTTTTATCTCATGCTTGTAAATTTTTTTAATTTCATGTTTGACCGTGGTAATATTTTGTAACGAAAAACATGCTTCTTTGTGTGATAGTCGGTTAACATGTGAATTGGTGTTAAAATAAATAAACATATCACGCATATTATAAAATATAAAGGCTAAGATTTTAATAAGATAATGATATTTGGCTTACAAGCTAGAAGAATTACAAGTCCCAATTGCGAAAACAATAATGTCAGCTTGTTGAAATTATATCATATTCTGTCATTGCATCATATTTCTGGTTGACTATTTTGCAAATTCAAGAAGTTAAATGTCAATTACCTCTCATTTTTCAACTACAAAAAAGTAAAATATAAGCATTTGACTTGGTATACTCCTCTTCAAACTTTTTAAGCGAAGCAAAGTGAGAGTGATAAATATGCGAAAATATCATATGCAAAGACCCTCTCACCATTATGAGCTTTTCAATGAGATCACGTATTTATAGAATTCATTTTTCAAAGTGAGAGCAACTTTTCTCCGCCAAGTTATCTTGGCAATTTTTTATTTAATTATTGTGAGAAACATACATTATTAATAAAAATAAGGTACTTTTCCACTTCACCGGCGCAACTGATAATGTCGCCAATTATTACAATATTAACAATCGAAACAAAATATCACCAATTGCAGCTTTTAAGGTCATTGTTTTTAAATTTTTATCCTTTCTTTATCTGTCTCCCGTCAATTGTTACCAAAAGTGTCAACAAGGCGAGATTTTTGCTGGCGAAATGGAATAAAACCAAAAATACTTCTAATAAATATTTTGCTGTAATAAATTTTTTGATTTTAAAAATAACTGCTCTTAAAGTATACCAATTGATGCTAAATAGTTTCCATTAAATTTATTTGCATTTATGACTAATTTTTTTTTTAAAAAAAAATAGATATAACTATTTTGTCTCAATAAGACAGATTCAATAATATTGCTTTTAATATAAAACTAGGGTGACATTAAAAATAATATTAAAAATTGTTGTTTTTTTTCGTGACCTTATACTTCAGTATACCATGCATATATATTTATTTCAACAGGATATATGTAAATATATCATTTTTATCATAAATTTAATAATACTAAAAATGTCTATGAAATTGTTGCTTAGTTATATATTCACATTCTTACATGACACTAAATATTCTTGTAATAAGGCAGTAGTAAGAATTTTAATGTTCTATTCTATGATTTTGAGTTACATTTTAAGTTAATTAATATAACTTTATTTACTTAAATAATTACAATAATTTACTTATATTTACCTATACATTATTTTATATATAAAAGTATTGTTATTGATGCCTTATTGCAGGAAACACAATAAATCGATAAGCTAGGAACTCTTTCATTAGAATACCTTTCTTCATTGATTAATTATCATTATTGATTCTTGCTTAAATATTTTACTATATTTTATTAGTAATTTATAATATTTTTTCATCCAGATTCAATATTATTTTTTCCTTTCATTGTAATATTACTTCAAAATCCAGGTTCCAGCTAAAATGACATTTAATTACGATTACATTACAAATTTAATAATGTTATGAAATATCTTTTTATGATTTCATTAAATTACCACCAACTTCTCAGTATGTCATTTTTATACAAAGTGAAAAATTAAAACATTTCTGTGTTATAATACGAATATATTTTACCCTTAAATATTAAATGTCAAATGAAGATATTTTTTTGTAAAAATATCAGGAAAATTAAAATGGATACCTTACCTTTCATGTAAGGCGTCGAAAAATGATGATAATGTAGTAAATCTAGCAATAAAATAAGAATAAGGCATTTTAGGATAAGACAAGAGATAATATTAAACTTTATGTGTGTTATGTGATAAGGAAAACCTAATATTCTTGATGTTTTCACGAAATCATCCAACTCTTGAGCAATGGTCTTGCCTACAGTAAATAGAGAGCTGTATGGATAAACTTTGGCCTCTTAATAGTTTGATTGCATGAAAGTTTAACTGCAATCTTTAATGGCAGATAAACTTCAATTTCATCAGAGAAAAAAAAAAGTTTCACTTTAGAATCAAAAACAAGCCTTCTCAGAATAAGATCATAAAAAAGGTTAAACTGTTGCAGCTGATCGATTCGGCCGCAGATATCTCGGCCCTTCACCTTAACCCAACTTTGAAATCTATGATCCTCTAGAACTTTGTAACCTTTTGTGATTCCATTAATCTTTGACACGTTGCTCTAATTCTCAGATAGATGCCGCTCCTTTCTTTGAGCAGCTGTTTCTGCAATATCAATTGACACCACTCTACAGTATTACATACATAACAACAAATATTGATTGAAACTGAATAGTCTTATAAAAAATCTGTGTTTTATGAGTTCATATAAACTTCCTAAGGACAATAAGCAATGTAAGACAAATATAGGAATGCTACAGCGTACTGTACTTAATAAACGGTCTTAATGAAATAAAAATATAATATAGAATAAAAAACTGGATATAAAATTTTAAGCTATCTGAAATATTTTTTTTTAATTTATCCACATTGTTATATTATAACTTTGTCTAGATATTTTTTCCCCAATGACGGTCACTCAGGTGTTTAACCCTTTCGCACCACTACAAGGCCGGAGACTGCTACTCATTTATCGTTACCCGATGGATACCTGTGAACCAAGTCACGGAGGGGTGTAGCACTACCCACATCTCACCACCACAAACCCGTTTATAGGGCGGACCACATTCATCCATCATCTGATGAAAGGACAAGAAACATATAGGAAGAGAAAGTACGTCCATGCCCGAGCTGGAGTTCGAACCCAGGTCTTCCCCATCCGTAGTCAGTTACGCTAACCACTAGACAGGTTGGGCGGCACTTTGCCTAAATATATTTTTGAAGTTTATGTTAAAATATGAATACCTAAACTGCATACGTAAGTAAAATGTATGTAATTACTTTGACCTGATGAAATTTCTAATTTCGCGGTAAAGGACTTAATAAAGTATATATGAAGAAAACGTGATGCATTATCTACCTTATGGTAATATATATATGAAACATAATGAAATACTAGTAATAATATTAAACATCTGTAGTAACAAAATGCAAAGAAAATGGTGAAAAGTACATTATAATCATATCATGATTATATCGTTCACCTCAAAATGAAAAGCTCCTAATTCGATATAGTTATTGTTAAATTAGAGGATATAAATAACATGATATCATTAATCTCAGATTCATTTGTTCATTAGGTTCATGAATGTTTTCAGAGTATAATTACTGGAGTGCATAACTAACAGTATATAAAATGTTCTGCAGAGTATATAAAATGTACTGGAGTTCATAACGGACAGTATATAAAAGTTGGCTCTTGTACTTCATGAAGTCGTTTAAAAAAAAGTCATAGATGACAATAATAATGTTAGAAATATGAAATGTTCTGCAATATATAAATGAAATAAAAAATTGTTAGAATTGTTATAAAATTATAAATTTACTTTTGAACAAGGGATTTGTTTAAATAATATATATGAAAGAAAAATCTACTATAAAAAAAATCCTTAGTTATGCATAACTATAAATGACATAAAAAATATGGATGTATAAGCGAAGGATTAATAAAAAATATATAATATTAAAATGCCTTACATTTTATTATATTTAGATATTATATTTTCAAGAAACAAAGCATGAAATATTGATATAAAGTGAATGAATGATATTACGAATAATACAAGAAATTCATTCTTATACATATTTGCACAAATTGCAATTGAAGACAGATTTGATTATAAAGCCATGTGAAGAAAATGTGAAATAAGAACAAAATGTGAAGTAAAAAATTAGAACTTTTCAGAGATTAATGTCAGAAGGAAAAAAATTCTTAACATATGCCAATGCAATTTTTAGTCCATTTTTTTCTTTAGTTCCTTCTGCTGATCAAGTATATCTGACTCATGTGCAATAACCATGTTTTTAAACTGCTAATTATTGTGTTGCCAGAGTTTTAAAATGCTTAATAAGAGATAAACAAGGATATTAATTCAGAAGATCATAAAATTTTTGCTCTCACATTAATTTATATATTTATGGAAACTTCTTGAAATTGTTTCTGATTCCTAAGAGCGTTTAAGGAAATTTTGTATCTCTCAAAATCATACATTTTATCCATTAAAAGAATGAACTTTTTCACGATGTCCTCTCAAAGTCTCCGAACACTAATGACCTTGAAATGTTGAGTCACCTAACCTTCTCATTCTAGAAATACCCGGAAGTAATTCGCACTCGTAAGTTATAAGGTGAAAAGGAAGCTTTTCATAAAACACATTTCAAAGGAATTATTGAGGTATATATCTCATCGCCAAGTGCTTGGAAACTGTTCCAGAAGTCATATAAATCTCGCGAAGTGCCATTTCTCAACAAATGAGTTTTGAAAAGTGAGGATAGAAAAAAAGAAATGCTATCCACATGGCGCAAGCTGCATCCCACAGGTGGAAGGTCAGTTATAGAGACGACAGGGGTATAACGAGATATCGTGGAGGCGTTCTTCAAGCGTATATGCGTTTTTCATCATAAACCGAGCCCAAAGAATCTGTGGATGAGGCCCCTTTTAAACACTCCACCCTCACATCGCTTATCCTGACAGATTGGAACAGGATGCAGAGGTCAATTTCTTGTGAAAATGGTCATTTTGAATTTCGATCTCATGATGAAAATCGGAGGTTATGCAGTCAGTAGGACGATAATTTCTAATGATTTTCTTAGAAATGTGGGCAAATTTTAACTCAGGGTCTTTCAGAAATCGTGAAGTCACGATAAAAGACTATGTAAAGAACTGTATTGCCTTTATATTTAACTTTAAAAGGGGCTAGCATTTCTTTCTCACACGTTCTATTCACTACTTTTATCTATTTATTAGCTCTGCTACTTAATCAAATTATTCATATGTAATTTGATAAATTTAATTTTTAGCCCATGCAAAAATAATCCATCTACATAAACATCCCATTATCAATACTGATATTACTCTAAATACGCAACAATTAAATATTCATTTGTTTTTTTTTTATTTGACTTTTGTAAATATTTGTATTTGAGTACTTTTAAGTATACTTCCTTATCATTTAAGAAAATATCACCTTCTGAAGTCTGTGTGCAAGTTAAATTCATTAAGCCCACTATCTTTCTACTTGTAAAATGAAGAAAACTAGAGAAGAGGATGCTAATTCTGGTGTCTACTTTGAAAACTGAATTCGTATTTTACGATGGTTTTTTTAGTTTCTGGTTGTAAACAAGTGTATGCTAAGAACATATCTTAGTAACTAATTATGTAGTTCCATTGAACTTTGAGATTATACAGTTAAAAATACACTTTTAACAGATAGACATATTTTTCTGTAAATATTAATGAAAAATCTAGTGTTAATATGAATTTCTGAAAGATCGAGGAAAATCTTTTATAAATAATTCTGTAAGTATCTATAAAATTAATTATATTTTTATAACATACTTTTAAAATGCAATACTAAATAGTTTATCAGCTGGAAAAAAATAATAAGGAGACATTATATTAACTTTTATATTAATTGTTAAACGACAAAGTCCATACTCTCTATTGAGTTAATATTCTTTTCTCTAAAATTCAACTGCAGCTTGTGAATATACATAGAATTTATTAACCTATAACATTTGGATTAGATAACATACCAGTCACAAAAAAGCATCTTAGAAAACCAGGATGTTTAGTTTTTTTAATTAATAATTTATAATACTCAAACTAATAAATTTCATAAATTAAAGAGTGTCTAAAAGTTTTGCTCTCTTAAAACTTAAGTCCGAGATATACTATTTATGAAAACTTCTCTCGCCAGTATTTTTTTACTTTAAGCATTTAAAATAAACAGATTCAAATTAAAACAATATTTGACCTCAGCAATTTATCTTCTCTCAATCATCTTTAATTTAATCTAATATGTGATAAGAATATAAACGTATAAAAATCGACTAATAAATATAAAATATACCAATTTATTATTATGATATGTTTGTTACAAACAAAGAAAATAATCAGCTTTCCAAATTAAAGTGGGCAGCTAAATGGAAACATTATTAAAATATTCTTGCAACGTCACCCGTTATGCTAAAATCATTTACTATTCTTCGTTTTAGGAAAGGCACGTGCGTTCATTTGTATACGAATCACCTATCAAATGTTGAAAAATTATTTTCCAACAATTGGTGCGTTAAACATCGACTCATAGATGAAACAGATACATAAGAACTTAGTTATTCGATAATTAATCATGGAATGTGAATAGCAAATGTGTTATTAATTATCGAATAGCAAGGTGGAGCTGGTTCATTGACGCCAGCAATTTTTTTTTCTTTTTTGAAAAGTTTTTATTAATTACATTTTTTTCCCCATCAAGTCAGAAGAAAATCAACTCTAATACGCTTTTTTTCATATCATCAATAACGTTTTTATAATAACATTTTGAAGTAGTGAAGGGAATTTTTAAAGTAGACAGATGTGTAACGTTTTATAAAGTTCAAATGTTAAAAAAAAAAAAAAAAAAAAATAGGAGAAAAAAATAATAGTTTTGCTACCAGGTATTTGAACCCTATAAACCCTTACTTTGACTTGTTGCTATTTTCATTCTTTGTATTATAAATATTTCTTAAAGATAGCTAAAAATATTTGAAGGATAAAATATAAATTTCTCACTGATTTGTTCTTTTTGCTCGTATTGATAAAGTCATTTTTTATTCATAAATACATTGATAAGGGTTTTGTTGTCATTTCGGGTACTTTCAAAAGTTCAAGTTTGTTCTGCAAAAAATACAATTATGATTTAATATGTATATCATTTCCATTAGGCTTAAAAAAATGTCGAAATGTTTTTATTTAAGATCTGTTTTCTTATTTTTATCAATGGTTCAAAGTGCTGTTTAAATATTATAGATAAAATGTAATATAGGCTTTATTTAGTCATAAAGTGTAAATAAATAAGACAGACTTTTGTGGATATTCAAAATCTTGGATCTACATATGCAATCGTTAATTGAACAACATATGTGCATAAAAATTTTGGTCTACTGATATCTATTGCTGAAAAGCATGGATAATTTGACACGTGACTGGTAATCTGATGAGGAAAAATCCTGAATCCTCAACAAAATTCGGAATACATTATTTCCTCTTGCAGTTCTCTCGGCGTTACGGGAAATTTGAATGGTTTCAGACAGCACTAGCGTGCTCGATTTATGATACTCACTGATACGATATATACTGTCGAATGTTACAGATAGTATCCTTACAGACCTTTCACATCCAGAATCCTTCTTAAACATAAAAAGAATCCTTTTTCTCATAGTTATTGTTGTTGACGTTGAAAAGTCCTCACACTAGAGACATTTCTTGTTAGAAAATGCTCTCAGTACAATCTTTGAGTTTCCCTTGCATTGTCACTTGCAGCTCCCCTACCTGTAATGTATCTTGACCTTCTTTGGTTCAAGTACATGTCTATCTCATTTGGTGATACAATATTGGGTTTTGCTTAGCTCTGTAACAAATGTTTTTTTTTTCCTGTGGGGTAAGTGGGATGAGAAAACAGATTAAAAATCTGAAACTGAAAAATTTATTTTTTATACTCATTATTTATTTAATTCATGATTTGTGTGTGTACGTGTGTTAAAAAAAGGCGAAGAAGGGAAAAACAAGAAAATAAAAATTGAGAATAATTAAATTTAATGAAAAATGTTTGTATTTTCACTTGTCCATGCTGGATTATTTGTATTGCTTCTTCTAAGTGGAATTCATCATCTCATCTATAATCCACGAAATAATAAAAAAACTGCTGTTGTTCACAGAGTCTTTGTTGCATGTTCTATAAACATTTTCTTGCGTTTTACGTTTTGAGCTTGAACATTTGATTCTATGTTGATTTGTGCTTGTTCAGTTGCATTCTATCACCCCTTAACATATGCAACATGAGTTTTGGGACACCCTGTATTCATCAAAATTTTGTTGCGTCCTTCAGCAAGAAAACATTATTTCCATTATGAAAGTAAAATATATACATTGATTATTTAAAGGAAGGAACAAATTTTTAAATCTTGCAACATTTTTCACAAAAAGTATATAAGGAACATTATCCTTACCACATTCATTGATTCCTGGCATATTTTCAACAGATAATCCTATAAATATGATAAAACCAACATATGAACCTGTTGATATAATAAAATCAAATACAACTTTTGAAATGTTATGTTTTTGGACTCCTTACTCGGGATAGCCATTGACTTTAAAATAGTTGTTCATCTTATATTTACTTTCAAACAGGAAATAAGAAGAAAAAAACTAAACGAAAAATTAAAATTCTAACTTCAGCCTACAAAATGGGTGGTAGTCCACTCTTAAAAGTGGGTAGCTTTTCTTCTTCATTATTTGCGTAGATTTCTGTTTATTGACGCGTTCTAAACACAGGTTTGTAACCATAATTGTATCCGTAGAACATCGTTTTCGTGATTCTTTGACAAAGAGAAAATAATTACTGCCGTACCGCCTACTGTATTTTTTTTTAACTCACTGTCGACATTGTTTCCCTACAGTAACCCTTTCTTTACAGTAGATCCTTGTCATCAGTTAAAGTCACGGTTTTGCAAATTGAAACGTACAATAGGTAAAGGATCCCTCTCTTCTAATTCACTTCTACACTTTATTGATGGTTGTTTGTTTTTTCGGATTTTTTCATACGGAGAGAATTTTTTTCCTTCATTGTTTTTAGTAAAATATCATCTGCGTGATAATGTTCTGTTAATTACTTGATTGTTTTGCCCCAAAAGTTAATACAAAACATGCTTTAAAATTCCTCACATTTTTTTAACTATCCAAAATACAGTAATTTAAAAATGGTGTTTTTGTTTTCTTGTCTTAGAAAATAATTAAGTTCATTAAATGTTTAATTAGATTTTATAGTACGAATTTTATCATCAAATGAAATCTGTTATCAGTTTTATAAAATACAGCAAACGAAAAGAAATAAATTATAAGTTATGCTTCGTATTAAGATCGTATATAATATAGTCATAGATTACTTTAAAAATATTATTTTATTTAATATCAAATGTTCTTAATTAAAATTATTAATTAAAAATTAATTTGAATAAATATAAAAAATGTATAAAACTTATTGACTTTTTATTAAATACATTTATCATTTTTGTTGAACTTTAGCACTTTTAGTTAAAACAAATGAGATTTAATAATCTTAGCTTCAAACTCCTTATTTATAACATATATTTTTTGTCTCTTAGAAAATGATATAATTTCTACTTTTCTTAAAGTAATTATAATAATAAATTGGATTTAAAATAAATGCCAACTTTGCTCTAATATTTAAAGTTTTCATCAATTTTTTTGAATAACATGTAATGAAACATTTTTATTTATCTCAGCAATAAATTATCTACTTAAAATAATATTAAGTTTTCTTTAGTATTTTTAATACTTTATTATTTAGCTTTTATAACAATTTATATTCGAAATCGAATTATATCATTCTAACTTTAAGTATAAAATTACATTTAAAAAAGATTCTCTCTCATTATTATATATACTTTATTAATTTACAGTATTCTCCTAAGTATAATTATTTTTAATTCTTAAAATCTATTTTTCTTTCGAGCTGATCTAAGATGGAATAAAAAGCGTATGATTTACATTTATATCAATTTTTTTAAATCTATAAAGTCTGGTTTTGTAAAGCAAACTTGAGGTCTCACTTTCCAAAATTAGGCTTTGATTGAAACTTTAAGATGAATTTTAAATGGAAAACGAAAATATCTAGAATAAATATAAAAGCATAAATTACACAGAAATAATAATTTATCAAATTATAACAAACTGTACTATAACTATATACATAAAATTTATCAGTCATTTAAAGATCCTTTGATAAATAAAATTTAAATCCTAACTATAATTCTTATAACTCAGGATTTGTACCATTAATCTCCGATTCACTGTCATGATTCATGCCAGAAAGCTGAAAGGGAGTGGCACGGGTACATTAAATTTGATTCTTCATAGAGAGTCATGAAAGGCATTAAGCCACAAATCATTATTTATAACCATAGTGACTGTAAAATGTATTGCAAATTGAAAAATAGTAAAAGAGGGAAGTGCGGTTATTGATAACTTGTGACTTATGATGAGACAAACTTTTAATGACTTGTTAGCTGTTTTTACACCGTCAATAAAAAAGGAATAATACAAGTAAAGTCAGATTTAAATTGATTATTTTTTTCAATGCAATAACCTAAGGCTTAATGCTGTATTTTTAAGATTATTACTTGAAGAAATACATTATTTAAGATTTAATATTCGAAAAATAATTTTTGATTGGCAACACACGAAAATTTTCATATCATGATAAATTTAGACTTTCAAAGCTGTGCTGCTGTTCAGCTATGTTTGCCATCAATATATTGTTGTGGCATTTCTAAAGGTAGTATTAAATCATATAAATTTAAAAAAGCAATAAATTTCCAGGAAGGATTTTGGATATTGAATGAAATAAAACGCGTCGTAAAATTATAGTAGAGTCTATTATATATACTATTTATAGTAAGTAGCTTAAAGTAGTATTATGTTAATTACAGTATTACACACGTTACTTTAAATTAATTAATATTACCCACCTTCTTGTAAAATTTCATGCTTCACCTCACTTAAAAAAAATTATGTTTTAAAAATTTGTCAGTACGTTCTTTAGTAATGTTAAAATAATTTAACGCGTCAGGAAGTTAGTTGAAATTAATAAATTTGTTACATTTATTCAGTGTAAATATTATAATATTAAAATTGTGTTCTCACTTCTAGATGTAGATTTGTAATCTATTAAATTTATAAATGTCGGATATATATTGTGCAAAGTGCGAAATCTATAAATTTTTTATGAAGGAATGAAAATATTTTGATAGGCAATTTTACAAGTTTCTACTAAATAAAGTAAAGGAGATTTTACTATTTGTGTTTATGAAAAATGATTATAATGATTCTCCCCTCCAATGAAGTTAAATAACCTCAAATCACATATTAATATAGAATTGTATTTTTTAATAAATTGCATAAAGCGGAATACTATGAAAATGAAATGAATATAGTGAATTCCTTTAGGTAAATATTATCATATAATCAAATGAATCAAAAAATCGTTGTGAAATCTTCAAAAACATATAATTATGTTTCTAGATCTTGGTGTATTAAACATTCTATCTACTATTTGTTACTATGTACCGCATACTTTCCACAAACCTTCTAGGCTAGGAATATCATATTTTTTACCTGCATTATCACATTTCATATCTCTTATGATCTGGACCTTTATTTTCCAATCAATCATTTCAGAACATATGTAAGGAGCAACTCTGTCATTCTAAATGGGTAAAAACATTGGTTACACTGTCACATCGGAAGAAATCATCAGAGTGTAAATATGCCCTTCACTGACAACATCACCCCATTTCGGTAATTTGATTCTCTAGATATTTCTTTTTTAAGCACTATCTGACGTGACCGTCAGATAGTGTTAGGGGATAGTGCTGCGTTCTATTACCCGGTCTCTGGAACTTTTGTTTGATGTCGGAAATTAAAGATCCGAGGAGATTGATGATCTTATAAAACATATTCTATTGATATGGTTGGTTTTACTTGAAGCATTATTCGTTGAACTTATGTAAATGAAAGATAACTAGAGAAGAATTAGGTTTGCAAAATGTCTTTGAATGTTTGCCTAATTTTCAATAAAAGATATAAATTTTCATTTGAAGATATTGCTTTGCTTTAATTTATCGTAAGTTCTGTAAAATATCATTTGAGTTTAGATTAAGTTGAGTATATATTAATTAGTTATATAAAACTTATCTAACCTGATTGACTCAGATATAAAAGTCGAAGCTCTAAATTTATTAAGTCAAACTAAGATGGAAAATGCAATGGAATAATGTTTGGAAAAATATCGTTGAATTTTTTTTTTTCCTCATTTAATAGATGAAAAATTTGTTACTATTTGAGAAATAAGTATTTTAATTAAGTCGACTAAAACCAATATTTACCAGTGATATCACATATTGTTTCATGAATTAAATATCATCCGAGTAATTTAGATTTTAATTAAAAAGCATCAAAATATTGTTCAGCTAGTGTATTTAGTTGATTTTTGTCTTTTGTGGAATTAAATATATCAAGGGTATTGAAATAAGTATTTTAATTAAATAAACAAATTTAATGTTTAATAATAATATTACTAAGATGTTTTTGTTTAATGAAATTAAATGTTATCAAGACCAAACAAATTAGAATTAAAAGGTACTAAAGGAATATTCACTTAAATATTAGAACATTAATTGATATAGAATCAAATACAATGTATGTCGTCTAAATATTCTTGAACTGAATAACATCAGAATGCATTTTCATGATAATTTTTAAGACCGCTTAGGAAATAGCCTAACAGTGTACCTAAAAGTGTGTTAGAAAGTATAATCTATGTAATTTGCTTTCCGGGAAGACTTTTTATAAATTTTGGGCTGTATTCACATGTTACCAGGAGAAAATACGTTAAATTTCGACGCATTCCCTCGATAGACATTCCTGCTGAAAGCTGAAGCACAACATCCACCTGCCATTGTTCGACAGGGACTGGAATCGAATGACCGGGCTAAAACTTTCCCTCTGAAGAAGACTACCAAGCCATGATTAGTCCGTAAAAAATTCTTGTGGTGATTACTTATAATGAAGCATTTTATATGGAAGAATTGTTATTTATTTAAAAGAAAAATCTTTTCATCGTAGAATAAAGCACTGTAAAGAAGTTTGTCATTGTGAGAAATGCTATTTAATATAAATCTATATGGTTTCATATGAAGGATTATACGAAATCATTTTTTCTGTCAGTTGCTTAATAAAGCAAATTCAATGTTGGGTAAAAATTTAAAATTGTGATTCAATATGATTAACGCAGTATTACAATGTTTATTACATTATTTCTACTATTTTCATGAATTCTTTTAGAAAAAAGTTTTTATGCTACTGCCTATAAACTAGACTGATAATTAAAAAAATCAAAATAGGAATAAAATATTGCAAATATTTAATCAAAACACAGTAAGATAAATTTGTTTTACAAGAAGAAATTTTAGAATAATAAGACTACGGTAAATAATAATTACGTAGAGACTTATAGTAATGTATGCAAACGTAAAATCAGATCGCTACAAAACTTATATTACAAAACAAATATGGAAAAATAGTTAAATTATTAGACGAGAAATATCAGGAAGTATTCAATCAATTAAGGAAAATAAAACTGTCTAGGAGATGTGCAGAAAACCAGAAAGGAATTTATGAATAAAATTCCCTTACTTTGACCCCCACAAAACTATATGAAAAATAAATTTACTTTACCACTTTTTAATTTTTATTGATATTTCATACTGATGTTTTATTTGAGTATTTTTCAGAAGTCTTAAAAATTTTTCCTAAAGTGTCATTTAAGTAGAAAGAAAAACAATACACTTAAGAAAGTTTTCAAGATAGAAGCTATTTTTTGACTTCAAGTAAAACTTTGTATGCTTACTATTTTAAAAAAATAAAAATCAATATTAAAATTCCGGAAAGAGTATTTAAGCGTTTTCTTTCTTTTTAAATAAGTCTAAATTATTACCTTATAATTAAGTTTAAATTATTAGCCCAATAATTCTCTAGATACTTATCAAATTCAAATACGAGAGTGACGGTTATCAGATTTCAAGGTCAGTACATCAGTGAATTTCTATTATACAACCATTGCCCGAAAAATAACGGTATAATACGTCGTTTAATTACCGGAATTAAACGCTGGTTTTTCAGTGCACCACCGATAGTAAAACCTCGACATATAACAAGGGGAAGAGATGGGAAATCCTTTTCCACATTTTTTTTTATCTGAGCAGACGATAGTTGTGGTGGATACGACCCCGCTGTGGCCATTACAAGCAGTTGTCGGGTCATGCTGCAAGCGGGTCAACGTCCTTGGACCCACCCGCCTACCCCTCTGATAGCCCTAGGGTAGGCCGTTATTAATTCGAGATTATTTTTATCCTAACTGTTTTCGACGTTTGCAGTTAATTGAGTTTGGAAAGTATTGGCCAATTTTAGAAAAAATTAAATCTGAAATGGGTTTCTGTATTAAAGTGTGCCATTGCTTGCACAACACAAATTGAGAAATACTTTGTAACCTAAATTTAATTTTAATAAAGTCATTTTTTAATCTCAGGTATTTTTTTATTTTCGTAACTTTTCCTTTCACTATATGTATTTTAGCAAGATTTGTGTCAGCAGTTTTCTTTACAAGCTTTAATAATTAAAAAGCTTTCATCTTAAATATTTTTAAGAGTTTCTGCTTAAGGCAATATCAATAACATTTTTTTGGAATATAACATTAAATATAACATATTCAATCTTATTTTTAAAAATTATCATGCATTTGTTTCGTATTATGTAATTTAAATGAAAAATCATAACTTTGTATAATAGGATTTTTAAAATAAAGTTATTTACAGTAAAAAAAAGTAGAAAATATAGAAGTAAGCTATTTTTGATCTATATAGAGGTAATTATAATAAAAGTTTGACTTTAAAATGTAAAAAAGTTTCTCATTTCAAGGTTCAAAATAGTAAAAGAGCATTTCGAAACAAATAGTTAAGCCTGAGTTAAATAATATGAAACTAGCTTCCCATATGCTCTTAGAAAATAATATAATGTAAAACACATATTACGTTATGCATCAATTCTTTAATTATAGTACAAGTTTTAAGAAATTCGATAAATATAAATGATAATATTATATGCAGTGTGACTCATTTTTACAATATTATATATATATATATATATATATATATATATATATATATATATATATATATATATATATATATATAATACTTATTTCTATATGTCCCTTTTAATCCTCACATCTTATATATATTTTTAATATTTAAAGTCTTTACGATAGTGAAGCCAGTAAAATTTTTTAACTTCTTGTGCCACCTCATAATTTATCGAAAAAAAAAATTGAAGTATGAAAAAGTTGACAAAGAATGATAAACAGAAAATAGATCAAACATTATTAGCCGTGAATTTAGGTCTTAGGTTTTATTTCTCTGTTTATTATTTTTCCATTTTGTATTTTATTCAGCTTTTTATACTATAATATTTAATGCCTTTTTTTCTTATTACTTTATATCGTTTTTTTTTTATTTCAATGAACGTTCTTAGAATTATCAAAGCAATTATTCATTCAAGAATTTAAATTAAGCAATTTAAAATTTTTGCTTGCTTGTATTCTTGTTGGCAAGCACTTGGCATATTTTGAGCTATTATTAGTTTTTAAATTAGATACTAACAATGTTATTGATAGTTATTATTTATCTATCTAAAAATTGCAATGCATTAAATAATAAATATTAAAAAAGGTATTATGTTTTTATCTACATTTATGCATTTCTCTTAGTATTTTCTTACTCATTTACACTGCCCTTTCTCTTTTTGTGACCAATGACCTTTAGGATAAACACTGAAGAATGACTAATATAAAATCGCTTTCAATCCGTCTTAATCCGATAATTCAATATCACGTACACCTTGATTTTGAATCTCCAAAAATGCTGAAATTAGAAAAAAAAAGAGAAAATCCACACAAAGCTGTCAACCATTGCATTATATATTTCAACAAAATCCGCCGAGCTTTCGACACCCTCAATTGGGCTGACGAAGGCTTCCCGGATGCCCAATCATCCCCCTTCTATCCATTTTACGATTCCTCCTACTAATGACACGCGAAAGTAAAATAATTCCCAACTACAAAGCAGAAGCTCTTCTATTTGGATGGATTTCCTGCTTATTTTGAATAGATAAGCTTTGGATATTTTTTTTCAAGCATGCATGACCCTTTCAGCGTCACCCGTTTTTGACCAATCCCCCCTTCCGCTGTTGGTGATATTTTAATTACTATATGGGAAAGGCTCAGATGGGGAATATTATGACGATTGTATGGACGCTTTTTAACTGTGTTCTTTATTCACTTTCTTTATTAATATACTGTTTATTGGTAAACAAATAGTCTTTTTACATCTGGAAAAGTGTGATTTGTATGTTATATTGGTAATTTTAGATAGTGTATGTCATAAGTGTTGAAATGTCATGATATTCAAACATGTTGCTGGTCCTGCAGGTATATATCTTCTTTCTGTTATTGCTATTATCAGTGAAATTCTCTTATTAGAAGTTGTTCTGTAACTTCTGAGTTGAAATAACATTTGACAAATTACTCACATTTTAAAATTATTTTCGCTTTTAATAAGGAAATGGATTTCAAGAGTGAATTGACTTTATCTTGAAATATTTTTATAACAATGCTATTGAGAATTACATTTTTTATTTAGTGTATAATAGATCTTCTCATGGAATTTGTTTTTTTTTAACAAATATTGAGAAAATGTTAATTTATTTGAAAAGTTAATTCATTGTATTTGAGGAGAACTAGTACATCAGCTTAATGTGGCATTTACCTCAACACGAAATCCTAAGTCCAAAATAAATGAACACTTTTTATAAGTCAAGTAGAATTTATGCTTATTATTTTCTCCATCCGCTGATCAATCGATCAATTTCTCAATCAAAAAATGTCCCGTATATTGCGCAGCTTTAAATTGAATAAAACTGATATTATCATTTCTAAATAAATTTATTTTCAAGATATTTCAGCTAATTGAAAATATCTTAGAAATACATTGTTTTATCAGAGTCTTTTAATTTATCATTCTAATTATTAAGTTGAATGACCTTGTCAAAAACTTTCTCCACCCATCAATCAACCAATTAAAGCAACATTTCCGCATTTTACTGTTCCAATTTAAGTTGATATGCTTTCGACAGAATTTTGATTGAAATCGGCGTTCACAAGAAAGAAGAAATACGCTTCTCCCATTCAAAGGCAAACCAGATTCGTTACCACAATTTCATAATAATATTAGATGAAACCGATAAAAATTTTGTTCCAAGGCAAAACTATAGCGCAACTCTTCTAGGAGGGAAATTATCTTCAATTGGAGAATTGTTTGATTATTAATCGAGATATCGTTTCAATATTCTCTTCATTTATCCACTTCAAACTCCTGATTATTTTTGCTGCATTCAAATTTCGAATAATTGTCCGCTGAGAGACCTTAGAACGATTAAAATTGGCGCTGATATAAAGATTGTCGTATGTTTCCCATTAAAAAATAAAGCAAGCGATTTCCCAACAAGGGGTTTCGCTTTCGGAACTGTTAAGCATGCAGTAATTATCAAACAAACCGCATACCAGCTCATTTTTTTCTTTTCTTGGCTGGATCTTCTTTCGAATGTTTGTCCAAGACCCGAGGGGGTATGGCATTCTTCTTCGAGTTGCTTCCTGAACGTGATATTTATACACACCAACTTGCCATTTTTTATGATAATATTTTCATCTCCTCTGTTAGGTGTTTTCTTTTCTTGTTTCATTCTTGTATCTTCGCTCTTCTCTCTTTATACCGGGTTAGCAACTTTCAGTGTTGAACTTACCTTCACGCAAAATTAAATAAATGATAAAAGAAAAAAACAATAATAAAGAAAAAAGGAACTAAACTTGTCGGGAGGTTGCTTCTTCAATCGGCCTTGCGGCAGGGTCGTCCAATAACAAGTCCATCCGTTCGTGCTATCGTTCCGTGATTAGCCTCTTCCTTAGTGGTGATGACCCAGGTTGGCAGTCGCCTATGTCTTCGATGACCGTTTACGATGATATCGTGGCATGGAAAGTATCTTTGAAGAGCACGATAATGGACAGAGATATGACATGTAAAACACTCCATAAAGATAGTTCTTTCTACAAATGGTGTGGATTACTTTTTGAAATTAGCACCTGCTAAACTTGGTGATTTAATAAACAAGTTGAACTCCAGCTATATAATTGGATGAGTTAATTAGATTAAGAAAAAACTTGAAATACATTGGATTTACGTTTGAATTATCGATAACAAAAAGCTATATGTAAGAAGATTTATTGTTTGTTTCTTGACAAAAGATGAAAATGTGCTTGAGTAGAACAGACATAGTCATGAGATTTTTATAATATATGTGTTTGAAACATTTGGATATTTTCTGTTTTGCTACAACTGAATTTTTATTGCAAAGCACTTTAGGATTGTAGTACAGAATTTTTAGTGTATTTGTTAAAAACCTTTGTCTTTTATACAACGAATTTTAGTGTGCTTCGATTGACATTCAACGGATTTAAGCCATATACAGTGAATGAAAACTTATTTAAACTATATTTGTAATGCCATAATGGTTCACTGACTGAACCATATTTCTGTTTGTTGTCAGCCGAAAATTCGGCAAAGTTCAATTATAAACACATTTATCCCATTGGAATATATTATGTCTTTGCGTGGTCTTAAAATTGTGGAACAAATGCTCGAATCCAGCGTTCGCAGCCTGCAATGTTTGTCTCCATACACTCCGCCAGCCCCAAGGTCTCTTAGACAAATCAAACAGAGAAAGAGACTGGCATTGGCAGATGTCTTTGGACCATTGGATGGCCAGAATTCACCAAGGGTGATTCAATTCTTTCAAGAAGAATTAGAGGCCATAGAAAAGGGTGATCCAGCTTTACAGGTAAAATTTAAAGAAATTCTCATGATTTTTTTGTAAAGTAAAATAGTTCAGGTTTGAAAAAAATGGAAATATTATTTTTATATTATTAAAATAATGAAATGTTTAAATTGAAAAATTGGGAATTATTTTTAAATATATTATTACAATAATGTAAATATATTAAAGCCATCACTCTTTTGCTTGTATAATTTGCAATGTAAAATTTCATTGCAGGGTTTTTAGTTGGTTAAGTTGTTTAGATTTTAATAAAAAAGATAACTGAATGTTTTTTCTCGATTTCAATATGTTTTATAGTAATTTTTTACCATTTTTGAATATGAAAATCGGAAGGAATTTTATATGCCTTTATTTACGACTTTTTTGAGGTATTAAAATATGTAATTTATTCACTATATAATAATGATATTATAAAAAACTGAATGTCAAAATAATCGTATCAAATACAAGACAATGATATTTTACAATATTACTTCGTTAAATTTAAATTATATATTTTATTGTATTACCTTAATATACAATCCTTATCTTCAATGAATAAATATTGTTCCTTTGTAAACAATATTTATTCATATTTTAACCCTAAAACCATTCTGTAAAATACATTAATTTGTTTATAATATAATATTTGTTTTTTAATTTAGTTAAAACTAGATTTCGTAAATAAAATATCAGAACCTTATAAGTAAATAGTAATTCTAGACATTTTTGTCACCTGTAAATGTTTCATTTCATATTTCAAATAATATGTCACTATAATTATATCGAAGAGACATTCACTAAATATGTAATAATTAATGGCGAATGCTTATTTATAGTAAAATTTAAGCACAAAAATTTACCTATCACTCCCTCATATCTAAATCAAATGTAAAATATGTGAAATTGTTTTTTTTAAAAAAAAAAAAAAAAAAAAAAAAAAAAAAAAAAAAAAAAAACAGTTTTCACTGTAAATGGCAATTAATGTTCACATCCAATTGAAATCTTGGGATTAATAAAAGATATATTTATTTATTTACAAAGCATCTCGTGCGCAAAACATTAAACAGATTTCAAATTAGCTTTCAAGAGATTCAGATTATTTGGTTAAAACCTAAATCAATAATACTTTTATCTCCGAAGAAATGTTTGCATTCTTTGAAAAGTTTACGAATTTCTGAGAGCATTTAATTGAAAAATAATATTTTATCACCCTTACATTTTTACTGTAGTTACATTTCATGTTTAACTTTGATATAAGTTTTACATTAGCTTAAATCATCCGCTCATGTGATTTGCAAGTTAGCTCTGCTGGTAAAATTAAGAAACACCCTTAAATATCTTTTACTTCCAAAAATAAATCAAAATATTCTCAATCAAATGGAAAAAGGGAATTAGAAAAATGCATATACCATAGTTGGTCTATAAGTTAATCTTTAAGGTGTACAAACCTGACCATTTTCTAGAATACAATATTTATTAAAAATTTGATAAATTAAGTGCTTTAAAAAGGATTGCTTATATTAAAAAATTATGCTGCATTTTAAGACTTAAAATTATTAGAAAATAAGTGTGTGAGGAATATGCAAAGAATAATAAATTTTTCATGGAAGAAAATAGTAAAAGAAGAAAACATTAAATTCAAAAACTGGTTTTACAAGAAATAGTTTTTTGATTTTAATACCATATTATTTCAAAATTTTAAAAGATTAATCTAATAAGTAAATAAAACTTTTAAATAAATAACAATTTAAAAGCAAAATTTAAAATGAAAATTTGATATTGAAAAGAAGTAAAACGAATTGTGAAAATATAAAAAATCTTTAAATTTTATAAAAGTTCTATTTATTATAATTTCATTTTATATATATTTAGCATTAATTAATAATTAACTGTAAGTAAAAGAAACCCAAATTGTTTGAATCAGAAATTTCATGAAAAGTAAAATAAAAAATTTGTAAGAAATTAACATAATCTTTAAATTAAATTGATTAGAAAGTATGTAATCACATAGAAATAAATAAATTTTCGAAAAGTGAATTAAGTTTATCTTTTTTTGAGTTTTTAAGGGAATTTAAGAATTTTTAATAAGCAAAATAAAATACGTAATTAATTTTCAAGTCTTATTGCTAATTATTTTTAAAAAAATAATTTGTAGCTTTTTTTCAGCATTAAACACATTAATTATTCACAATTTTAAATTAAATAATTCATAATTTTTCAGCACTTTAAATTAATCACAATTGTAATTTAAATCATTCATTATTTTTCAGTACTTTAAATTATTCATAATTGATTTTATTGGTTTATTTTGATTGACGATAAATAGTTAAATATTTTTCAGTAAATCAATATGTTAAAAAAAATACCTATTTTAACATTTTATTCTATGAGACATGTTTAATTATCTTAAATTATAACAATCACATAACAAAATTATATTATAAGCCAATATTAAGAAACTAGTAATAATATATAAAAAAATTTCAAGAAAACTATTTCTGAGTTAAATGGGAAAATCATCTTAAAAAAATTCTTTCAATTCAACATCAATAAAAAAGTTCTCATAAAATTCTTTCTTATCTATAATACATTTAAAACGCAAAGAAAGGTAATGACAAAAACATGAACGTGATAAATTAAACAAAACAATTAATATAATAATTTCGTTGTACTGTATGCATAATTGACTTTTTATCAAAAAATCAATCGAAAAGTTATATAAAAGCTTATACGTGCTTTGTTCCTTCTTGTAGAATTCCTGTTATATATAAAATATTCACCCTCACTTAATTAAATACAGAAAAATACTATTTAGACAAGTTATAACTTTTAAGAATTTGATGCATAATATAAAATTAATTATTGTCAGGGCATTTTAATACAGATTTTTGTAAAAAGGTATAGATAAATGTCTAGTATATAAATTCATATTTTTAATATAAATTTGAATATGAAAATCTATATACATACATATAGATAAAATTGTTTGATAAAATGTATTTTTGATAAGAAAAGAGAAAAACCTTTTTGTTGCGTTTTTGGAAAAAATATGTTTTATATTGACAAAGTAAATGGAAATTTTTGAGATTATATTTATTTAATTAAAAAAAAAAGTTATATTAATAAAAATGTATTTATTGGAAATCATGATTTTTGTGGAATATTTTGACAGTTATGCGTTTTACAATAATAAAAATTATTGTTGCAGTCGTGAAGTTAAACCATTTAAAATTTTTGAACAATTATTCTTATATATTATAATCTTACTTTTATAAGATTAAAGTATATAGAAATAATTCGTCTATAAAATAATATAAAAATAAGGTTAGTAATTAGCAGACAATATATTGTAAACAAAAATTATTCTGTTTTTCAGTTACAATATTTATCGGTAGAATATAGCAGCTGATACTAATTTGTGAAGGCTACAAGGTTGCAAATATCGAAAGAAATCATTACAATTTCGGAAATTTTTAAAATTAACTTCTGAATGACTCACACATATCAATACAAAGTAATTTTTCTACATTAGTAATAAAATAAATAGTATAAAATTTGTTCTGAAAAATGACTTTTCAAAACACGTTCATTCTGTGTGTATTAAATTATTTTCTTTTCCCTCTAATATGATTATAAACACCTAAAACAAAATTTAAGTCAGTATATTTAAAATATAACTATATTTGTAAAGTTAAATAATTTAATGTATATCTTAAATTAATTTGAGTCAATCCCTAATAGTTAATTTGAAAAGAGTTTTTTTCCCCCTACAAAAAAAGAAAGAAAGAAAAACAGAGTTGAGTTGCATTTGAATATTTTTACTGTTTCTATATTTTTTAGCTTTAATAATATACATTCAAGTATTTTCATTGAACAAAATTCCTCTCTCTTCCAAGAATATTTTGACACGCCTACAAAATCTCAAAAGTTAACATCCGCTTATTTAAAAAAATCGTGATATATTTTTGTAGTTCCACGATATTCATAATTGTTAGCACGGGGGTCGATAAATGAAGCTAATATTAATCGCTTCATTGCGCAATGCCACCTAGTGAGGGATGCCACCTAGTGAGAGGCCCAAACAAAATGACAATAAATTTTTATAAAAAAAAGAATATATGTCATTCTATATGTGATCAGTGGTTCCCCCAAAATATTAGAAGTTTTCGCTTTTTATAATGATAGTATACCTAATCAAAATTTATTTGTATAATGGTCTATGTAAACAGGATATGAGTCTACAAAAGACTAGTATTAAGAAATTTGAATAAATATAAGAGAAATTATTTTAATAATTATTCAATATCATTTTAATAATAACTAAATAATGTATTTAAACGTAGTGCTTTACTAAGCAAATATTTATGAAATCATATATAAATAGAATATCATTCCATTATTTGCGTTATTACTTAGTTTAAAATAGAATATAATAAAAATAACAAAATGAATCTAATAATAATAGTTAAAGAAATATTTGAATCCCTTGAGTTTGCTTAACAAATATAGGTATAAAAAAGTCCTGTTAATAAAGTTAACTGTTTACATCTTTTCCAGCCTTTAAAAACAATTTTATTTTACTTTAATCGCTCTCTTTACGCGAGAAAATTCATCAAAGGCCCATAATGAACTAAATTTCGATTTTTGAACTCGGATGTTGTCAATTCTGAGAAAAACCGCAGCTTCTCGTATTATGCCAGAAGAATATGATTTCTGGTTTAATTGCAGCTGCGTCCAAAAGATGTCCATCAGGCATTTTGGAATCGGCACTTCCTGTTGATGTCATGTGACGCAACAGAAGTTTGTCCTTAAAAATATTTTTAATTACTTTGGTTTATTTTTATAACCAATTTTTTTCGTAAGCAATTCAATAACAAATATTTTTATAACCAAATAATCATTTATAAACAATATCATCAAAATAAGTCTAAACCACAAAAAGTCACTAAGAAAACTTTTCAGCATTTAAATATTACATATTTTACAAATATCTTTTAAGCTCATATTCAAAAATATAAAAATCAAGATTTTCCGTAGACTCATCCTTTATGAATAAAAAATAATGCAATTCACTTGTATATTTATATTATAGTTTATTATTCTCAATTAGTTGATATCGTCTCCAACTTTAGCAAAGAATTATTTACTGTTGTATTTGATAATAAAAAATAAGTTTATGTATAAAATTTTAGAAACCAATTTAACAGATAAATAAACATTAAAAATAAATAAATGCATTATTTAAATGCATTTATTTTATTTTTAATACATTATTTATTATTTCAATGCATTATTTAAATAAAATTCGAACCAATAAGAAATTCCCATAAATAAATGCATTATTTCTTGGAATAATAATTGATTTGATGTTTCCAAGTGAAATAAGAAATATTAAAAATATAATTCAGATTTATTTTAATTGCAGCTTCGTAATCAATCTACTTATATAATTTTTAATGTAATACTAAATATGTTTTTTAACTTAATCTAAACTTTGTTATTTGAGTAATTTCTTTTTTATTAGGCCTATTGTGAAATAATATAAAAATTAAGAACATACATTTATCTTTTCTCGCTCCCCTTCCCGTCTAAAAGTATAGATACGCGACAAACGAATATACGAGATGATATAACGACTAAAATTATCTTGTTTGAAAATATTGAATCACAAAATGGTCAAGAATTAAGTGAAAACAGAATGTTAAGAAAAAAGTCTTGTTTATTTATCCATAATAAGAAAGTAAAGGAAAAATAAAAAACACTTGTAAATTTATATTTGTAAACATAATCGTTATTGATATATGCTAACAATATTTTTTACTGTGTTTGAATAATAACATGTAAATAAATGAAAATAAATAAACTGAGATTAAAAAGGAAAGGAAAAAATTACGAAACAGTATAGGAACGAAAATTTGAGGTATTTGCTAAAAAATTATTGGCAAGAGTGAATTAGGTTACCTATGCACTCCAATGTATTTTATTTTTATAACTAATAGAGTTTTGATAGTAAAAAAATGTTTAATTGGTGTAAACATCTTATTTAAGATATTAATTTTTTAAGTTCATGTTTTATAATAATAACTTAATGTCATCCATGTATTATTTGCTATGGAAATAAAATAAAAGATATGGCAATGTATGGATATAGGATATTTGTTAAAATATTGTAAATAACGCTTCAAACTTAGTTATGAAATTCATCAATTTCTCAGTTAAATATATCCTTTTTAATTTAAAAAACACTGAAACCCTTAAATTTGAATTAAAAAGAATTTTCTTCATTTAATATGATGACAAATATAAGTGAAATATATTTTCATCTGTCACTGTAATTAAAATATGGTACCAGTCTCATCTTAGAATTCAAATGGTTTTCCATTTTAAATAATGTTCATAAGTAAAAAATAATTCACTAAAGCTTAAATTATATTATTTTCTTCTGAAAAGTAATTTTAATGGTTGCTTACAGCCAAATAGATAATATAATTTTAGACATTTTTTTATTAAGCACTTATAATTTTGTGATATTAATATAAAGAAAACTTTCTATATGGTCTTAGTTTTAAAAATTTAAATTCTTAAAAATTACTAAAATGATTGAGTATTGTATTATACTCCAATCATTATGTTTTATTTGATTGAAAAGTAATTTATTTCACTCAAATGTCTCATAAAAACAAGTTTGTGCATAAATTTTTTGTAATTCATCATTATCATTTTAAAGAGAAAAAAAAAGATTACTTCCCTCTCTCTCTCATTGATAAGTTGTTGAAAATTTTGTATGATAAGTAAGCACTAAGTATTTATATATATGTGTATGTGTATATGTGAGTGCGTTCTTAATGACTTCTCATACATACTTTTTAACAACTATTCAATTATCTTTTGTTAAATAACAATAACTGCAAAAAAAATTTATATATAAATTTTTTTTAATGAGACAGCAAAGAGAAATGGATTATTTTTAATTAATAATTAAAAATTTTATTCTATTCACCTTAAAGTTGTTTCTAAATTTAAATTTCTTTATTACGAACTTTCAAAATAGTGAAAAAATTTAGATGATTCTATGAAATTTACTGTTCCCGACTGTATGTAAGTCAGTAGCGAATTGATGAGCACATATTTTCAGTACAAGACGCACAAAAAGCAAGTAATAAATATAGTCCACAGCGTATTTTCATTTAAATAATTCTCCTTCTTAACCGTATATTACAAGCAGACAAAATAATCATTTCAGTAGCTTACTAAAAGTAAGTCAATAAAGACTACTTTCTTCTTTCCGCCGACTGATATTCATTCAGTTTTTTGAAGCAATTTACAACTCAGACGACCCAGACATATGAGTTTTTATCGCTTGCCTAATAAAATAAGAGGCATAGCATTAACGGTCAACTCAGGTTCGTAAATTTCTTATGATCGTGAGGTTATAAAATGGTGATTTTGTTTAGTTTTCCTCTCCCTCCAAAGAACTTACTATAAGAAAACGGTTGTTATTTCCGATTTGGACCACCCGTGGCGCTTTTAAACCTGCAAACCATTCTTTTTTCTCCACCAATTCGATGAATCTCTTTTTTCTTTTTTTTTTTTTTTTTTTTTCCACTATAAGAAGTTGCCCATTTTTTTTAAAAGTAGTGAAAATAAGCTTTGAACGAAAGCGTTTGTTGATAAACAAAGAATATGTAGTTTGCTTTTTTTTTTGTTTGAACTTTCTTTTTTATTCAGATCGTTAATAAATTGGTTGTGAGCTTTCGGATTTCTCAGTAATCTCTTAAGGTAAGAATTAAGGCGAGAAAAACGTGAGAATCATTGATAAAGACTAATATAAGGTTAGCTAGAAATTTCTTTATAAAAGGAGATATAGGACTATTTTTCTAAGAAATATTTACCTATAATTTCTCAGGATTTCCATTTTTCAATGGAACTCTTCAATGCTGCATTCTGCTTAATAAAATTCGCAAGTACTATTGCTTTTATTTCATTTATTTATGCTTTTATTGTTGTTGTAGATTTTCAAGTTATGCATTTGTAAAAATGTAGGGAAAAACGCATAAACAAAACCATTTCCAGTATGTTAATAATTAAAGTCGAATTTACTTTTCGAACTTTCCATTTTTTTAAATTTAAATCAGCAAGACAAAAAGAAATATGTTTCCACCAACGATTAAATTTTTTTGTGAATCTGTTTTAAGAAATTAAAATATTTTCCTTTGAATTACTTTTATTAAAACCTTTAACTGAAAGTTGAGATAAAATTAAAACTTATATAGTTGATTGACACGTAAAATTAAAATAATCATTCTTTACTAAACAAATGGTAAACTATAAAATTTCTTTTTTATCTGATATGAAAAATATCTAAAATAAAAAAAATTGAACAGTAATTATACAATAAAAATAAACATCAACTTTTAAATTTCAAGATTTTAACACGAAGTACTTAATTCTATTTATGGCCTTTATCTTAAGATGATAATTTAGTTTAAATAAAGTAAAGCATTACATCTCTGTTTCTAAGTTTCTTAGTTTATTCTTTCTTTATATTCATTATGACTGATTAGCTGAATAAACTATATGATGCCAAAACAGCTGTTTCTGGGGTCATCGCTAGTTAGAACCGAATCTATTCAGGTACAGGAAATTAACTTTAACTTGTAAATCGGGTGGGATTAGTCTTCTATCCAAAAAAAATGCTTGTAGAGTTACAAATTTTAGCTTAACATGTAGTAACTGGAGTCAGGATTTTTATCACAAAATCTAAAGGGGTAAAAGATGTTTAATTACTGTTTCATTAATTTTTTACGTAAGAAAAAATTTGTGTAGATATAAATATGAAGTAGAAAGCAAATCAGCTATATGAGCAAAAGATCTACGTTTTTCGATGCAAAAATCAGAAACCATCCAAGATCTATGTTGTAATCTGAAATTTTCATTTTAATTTGGCTTAGAAATTTCGATTGAAAACAGTTGTATAAAGTTAGGCATCGAGCTTATTATATTTGATTTTAGTTTAAAATGATGTATTTTTGGCAAATCTAAAAATTATGATGCAAACTTATTTCACGTAATTGTTTTTAAATTTTCCGTCATTACAACCCTGTTATAGGAAATAAAAACTCTTAGAATCCATATACTACTATTCAAGGATATTTACAAGTTTGATTTCTTCCATTGATGATGAAGATTTACTTACCATCCTGGTCTTTGGAAACTGAGTAACTTTGTCGGTATATTTCTATATTATATTAACTTTCATCTTCAGTCGTACGCAAAAATAGTGTCAAAATTTGAATAACACAATTTAGTTTGTTTTTCATTTATCGTTCAATAAATACAACTCTATTTATAAAAGTTACATGATATATAGAATTTAAAAAAAAAAGCTAAAAAATCAAACATTTTCATGATTTGTAAAAAAATTAAAAAACGTTTTTACTCCTGTACAATAGGACCCTTAGTAGCTTGGTAACAATAATTTTCTTCTCGCACCTAGAAGATAGTAAGTTGGATAAACTAATCCCACTTAAAAACGCTGAGCTATGTAAGACCATGTAACCTGTTCTAGAATGTAGTGCCATACCTCTGGTGTGGTGTTAAAAGTTTGGAAAAGGATGATGATATCTTTGGTATTTATATAATTACTTGAACTTTTTCAAATTATACTACAGCTTGCTGTTTTTAGCAGATTATGGAAATGACAATACACAGCCTCAAACATAATGCGACGAAAGAAATAATTAAAATTTATATTATAAAATTTTATACTTTTCTAAATAGACATATAAATTGTATATATGGGTATCTACTACTTGAATTAATACCAATCATTTTCTTGCACGAAATAATTACTCATTCCAGTGTCTTTGAACCTCATTTCCAATAAAAAATCAATTTCATTTTTTGATTGACTTTTGACTGAATCAAATGTAATAATTAAAAAAGAAGCAAATATTCGAAGTTTAATAGAAAGCTATAGATATGTTTCCTCATCAAAATAAACGATTGGATATTTTCATCTTATCCTTCCAATTTCGAAACAAATTATTCAAATATATTCACTGCTCATTTCTTTTATATACATCATTTCATCTTTGGTATAGTTTATTAATTAAAAACAAATTTAATGTATATTGTTTTATCAAGTTAAAAGAAAGACAACTCTTAGAAAAATACTTAAACTGAGTCACTTTTTCTATAAAGTCTATTTCAAACACTATATAGTAAATATTTCTGTATTCAAATAACTTAAAATAGTTTTCATTATTTAAATATTTTAATGCGTCATTTGGGAAATTGAATATTTTTCATCGACTTGCATAATACAAGCACACACATTACAACATATTGGTGAAATAGATAAGTGACTAAAAAGAAGTTAATTTAAAAAATTAGTTATTATACCTATATTAAACTAATTATATATAGGATATTGGATATCTAATTATTTTTATAAATTTACTTCTGAAAATTAATGAATAAAATATTATTTACAAGAATCAGTGTAAAAAGTAGAAATGTAAGATTCTTTTATATTATTAATAATATAAAAAAAAATTTATTTAGATTTTTTAATCTTTCTAAAATAAGTCAATTCTATTTAAGTTATTTTTAATACATTTTATAGAACTGACTACACGTGAAACAAAATAAAGATCTTAATTATAAATATTTTAAATCCTTATAATGGGAATATAAAATATAAATCTAAGAAAATATAAAAGTGAAAATAAATTTTAAATGAATTTATATTTGTTGAACTGTCTCGTTTATCGCTTTATCCTCGTCTTTATGAATTTGGGAATTGTTTCGGCATTCTGAAATAAAGGTCAATGTCTAAGTTAAGAGATCAGAAAGTCAAATATTTTATCGAATTTTTTTGAGGGTCAAGAAACGACCTTCAGGAAAAAATATTCGATAATTTCAACATGACCAACCTTAACATTTGAGATTATCATACATCACGTGTCACGTGATATCCGGCCGTGTAACCTGAATGAATATTCATCCAACGAGGTGCCTGAACGTCAAAATATGTCATATTTGGCGACGAGAATGATCGCCTTCAGAATTTATCAGGATTCCAGAAGTATACCTTGCTCAATCCTTTCAAGTTTTAACTCTTAAAACAAGTACCCCTTTCTTCGCAACACAGCTAGAGTAATGGCCACAGTCTTCTTTTACGAGAGAAATACTTAATTATGTAGTAACAAAGCGCATTTCTTAGCGCTGACTTTAAAAAAAAAAATCACCGACGGCGACTTTTTTGGCATCTAAACAGCAATTTGTATGCCGCCACTGTAACTTGTTAATATGTATGCTAATTTGAGCAAAAATATTTTGGCTTCGGCGGGAGGTACGGTTAGGGTTTAAAAATGGGAGGGGGGAGTCGAAGGGTTGCATCGTATGAGTAACTATCGTCTTAAGCGACTCTTGTTCAGTTGGGGGAAAGAATTTTAAATTATAGTTTCTGAAATTCCTCTGCCATAAATGCTATTCATGATACCAAAGTTTATTTCAAGTTCCGTTTCCAAACGCCTGTTTCTTATTAGCGAGTTTATTTTTATGGCAGTTTCTATATAATGGAAAAATAGAGAAATATTAAAATTTTTTACCTCAAATTTCAAATAATGTACTTCGTAAATGACACGCTTTTTAAAACTTTTTAAAATAATTTATGTAATTAACATTTTTAATTTTGTATCATCGTTTTATACTTAAATTATTTATTTTAGGTCGTACTTTAAACAAAAAGAAAAATACATATATTTTTTTAATTCCCGCAAATGTCCTTACTAGCCATAATACATATTGAGAGGTATCTATAAAGTTGAATCTATATATTCTCCCATTGTGAGAAAATAATTCGTTCTCACAAATAAGAAATTCGTTCTAAAGAGATGTCGAAATAATGGTTGACTATTTTGGTTAGTTTTTTTTTTTTTTAAATTATTGAATAATTATTAGTAAAATCACTTAGTTTCGCTTTTTTTTTAAATAAAAAAAATTCAAAAATTAAAGATTTTTCTAGTTTTGCAAATTATGCTCAGACAAGACATATTTACAAAATGCAATTTTTAGAATATTTTTTTAATCAACTATTTAATTTACTCAGAGAATTGAAACTTAAAATTACTTGTAATTCTACCATTCTTGATTCTCTTTTACCTCGTAAGAGTTCTTGGACATCACAGAAATCTTAAATAACTATATTTACCTAGATATTTATCATGGCAAACTTAATATAAGTAAATATCGGCATATATAACCCATTTAACTTCATTTGCATTCTTTTTGATTTTAAGCTTATTAAGCACAGTCAAATACCTAGTAATTTTGAATTTTACTCAAATTTTCAATATTATTTTTTGTTAGGCTATATGTTATACATGTCATGAATATTACATGAATGCATAACAACATGTACAGTTACATTGCTAATACTGAAATAAAAATTTCAGTCTATATTTTTGTGTCTATCTTAGGAAATATTTTAGTCATTCTTAGTTAAATCGATTAATTCCTGAACATTTTCATGGAAGGCAGAGATTTAAAGATATATTTTTTGTAATAAGAGGGATTTCTTTTATAAAAAGGTAACAGTAGTTTAAAGCAAATATTCCATACGTGATTTGCAAAATATACTAAATCTATCAAATTTTTAAACAATTCGATGAATTTTTGTTGAGAAAACAAAGCAATGATTTCAATCATAAATCATTAGAATTATAAAATTATGTTTGCTTTTAATTCAATACTATTAAAAGAGAGTAAAGATTGGAAAGCTGAATTTCAAATTTTGTCATTGACAAAAATTATGAATTTCATGACTTTTTAAAATAGTATTAAATATTATTTTTTTTTCAATTCTATAGTAGTTCTAATTAAATGTTTACATATAATTGTAAATAAAGTTAAAAAAAAAATTGCCGACTAAATAATTTTATAAAAAACAAGTTTAGAAAGAGATATGTTACAATCTCATTTATTTATACCAAAATTCTTTTTAAAGTAATCAATTAAAAGTTTTTATTCTGTTTTAAAATTATGTTCCATGAAGTTTCGTTAAAACTACTTAGTATTATTTTATGATCATAGATATTAGTGTTAGAACTGCACACTAGATGGCAGCAGTAGAATTAAGATAAACTAATTTGTTCTAACAAAATTTGTTCAAGCGAAAAAAAAAAAAGGTTGAAATAATTTCCCAAGAGCTCGATTGAAACAAGTTCGATTTTCAGACTGCTACCTGTTGCACGCTTTTCTGTGTAACTGTAACTGCTTTTTCACAACCACGTTTTTTATTGAAAAGAAACTTGAAAACAAGCCTCAGTAATTACATGTTTCTAAGATTCTGATATAAATTGATCAGATCTCGTTACGTATAAGTTATCACAATCCATCAAAATGAAGATGTTACGTCAAAGTGTAATATTTCATAAGTTAACATTAGAGCATTTATTTTTAATTAAATTCGGACGCTTTTTAAATGTTGAAGTAATTTCAGTCAAAGCAAAATTCCAATCAGCAAAAATTAAAATATTAATAATACTAAATTATTTTTACTATAATTTTGGAGAATAATGAATTAATTTATCTACCTTATCTATTTGCTGTGATTTTAATCAAATATTTTAATGTTAATAAAAAAAATTTTTGTCTTATAAAGGATGAGAAAGAGAGAAAAATGATCATAACGTTTAAAAATTACTTTTGCAGAGTTTTTAAGAATGTTGGGGAAAGTTTCCGAATTACATTTTAAATTTCACTTTCATTAAGAAATATGTTTTAAATTTAGTCTAAAATTTAGGAGTCATAAGAAGATTTTCGGATCTTACGAAAGTCAAATTAATATTTCATTTACGAATAAGAAAGTGAAGTTAAATTGCAAAGTTCTATTTGTTCAACATTATTTATAAAATTACATTTTAAAATATTTAAGGCTAATTTATTAATGTTAATATTTTATGGTATATAAAATAAGAACGATTCAAATAAAGGCACAATTCCTTAAAAGGTGATAATGAAAAAATTTGGAAAATGGGAAGTCACTTTTTTTTTTTCGTTTTTCAAAGATGAGATAATTATTCGAATAATTATCACTTAATAATTATTCACAATATAACTGTGATTTGACATAAGAAGTATACCTTTTAACATTGAATAATTTACAATTCATCACATTTGTCACTTAATAACATAGGTGGGTCTATATACATATATATGGATAGAAAGATTGATATGTAAGTAACACAAACAATATAAGCTCAGGGTCATTTTAATATTTTATTGAATTTCCAAAAGAATTATTTTATTATATGTTTATTCATATTGAAATAACTAACGACACATTTTAAAATTTTCAAGATTTAAACAAATTAAAACAATTTTAATTTTTGCATATTTTAACTTTATACAAATACTTATCGTTTTCATCACGTATTTTATTAATAATTACAAAGCAGATTTTAATTTTAGTGTGACTAAAAATAAGTTAATGATCGTTTTTAAAATAAAATATATTTCTCAGATATTTAGATACCCTTTCATTTGTCATAAAATAAATTCTGTTTTATTATGTATTATTCACTGATAAAATATTTTTTTACTGTCTGGATTTCTTTAGTGCTTACTAAATTTTCCAAAACATTAATGTATTTTAATTAAGTATTGATGTACTTTGATGCAACATAAAGCTTATAGTTTAACACCTTTTATAAAATTTTTAAATAAAGTTTTTTATAAAATATTTAAACATTAGATGTTGTATGCCTTCTGGGGAAGCCTTCATATATAGTAGATCACATTTAAGTATTACAATGGAGAAAACTTGGAATTCCTCAATACAAAACGAGCTATACTTTTCTCTTCCTTGTATAGACTGACAAAAAACACTGTTTATAGCATTGAATGTAGAGTTAATTTGTAACAGTTTTGTATACGGGTAAATAATTATTAGTAATAATTAAAAATGCAGTTTTATTTGCACCTTTTTAAGAATACATGTGGAAATTTAAACGGTTTTCAGACGATCACGCCTACCAGACAGAATGCTTCACAGATGGCAGATTGAGCGTCTCATTCCATAATGAAAAAATAAATAAATAATAAAAGGAAAACACAAAAAAAACAACAAGAATGTAACAATTTGTAGCGAGTTACGCCGTTACTCTTGGAAAGGGAGCTTTTTATGTCGACAACAGAGATACGGACCAATATTGTGTCGAAGCGTGACCTGTGAAGTTGGCGCTGCGGCATATTGAAAACGATTTTAATCAATGAATGATAACAGTCCGCATATCTTAGCAAAAAGGTTACGCAGTCTCTCGGCACATTTAAATTTAAAACGATTTCAAATCAAGCAATATAGGCGGAGGTATTTCTTTCGGAATAAAAAATGGAAGTAATATGTTCTCTCTCCACCCCACCGCAATATCGTTTTCTTCGGGCGTAGAAAAAAAAAAGAATCTATTTAGATAAGAATCTATTCGTTTATTCATATGCGAATTGGTTTTTAGGAATGCGGCTGCGATGTCTGATTTAGATTACGGGTTTCGAAAAGATTCCATTTTTTTAAAAATTTTTAATCCATTCAGTTTGTGTGAAGAATTTCATAGAAACGTTTTATTATTTATGAATATTTAAACTATATGTTTTTTATTGAGTAATTTTATTTGAATCAATTTCAATACATCATTTAAAATTTTTTATAAGTCGAGAGAAATATTTTAAATGAACGTCTGATTTATGCTTTATATTAAAAAAAAGAAGTGATTTTACTTATATTCTATGGTATTTTCCTTAAGTAAAATATCATTAAAAGTATACACAGAGGATTTTAACCTTCGTTGCATTTAGAAGATTTAAAAACTCCCTTGAGAAACTTTTAAAACAAATATTTTCTTTTATGATTTTATTGCAGGGTCTTAAAAAATAATTGAAACTAATTATACTTTCATTTATTTTAATAAGCCAAATTTTAATTTAATTCTTAACTGTAGGAGTTAGAGTAAAACACAAATTAAAACAACAATTCATAAACACAATTATTTCTGAAATATATTAATTTTGATTAATTATTTTGTAATAAAATTTTGAATGAATTTGACACTGAATTTTCATTTAAATCAACTTCTACAAAAATATATAAATATAAACTTGTATTTTATTTTCAAATATATATATATTTATTTTGTGTTTTAACAACTCTTCATTCATAAAGCTCATTACACTTTCCTTACAAATAATTAGGATATTTATCAATTATTGTCTTTATTAGAAAATGCCATGGAAATAGATTCAAATAACTTATAAAGTTTACTACAAATTGACAAAACATGTTTGTGATTTACACTTTTTCAAGCACTTCAAATGTATGTATTCATGACCATGCATAAAAGACTAAATTGTATGAAGGATTTATACTAATTTAAAATTTTACAGTTAAATATGTCACTCTTTTATTAAAACCCCAGAAATTGATAGGTTAAAATAATGACAAAATCAAAACAATTTGCTGAGATAAAAGCTTTTTAAATTTAAAATTCCCCAAAAGTGATTAAACAAACCCCTTTACATTTCAGTTTTTGGGTCTTATAAACGCTTCGAACGATTTTCTGGGAAACCTGAAAAAAAAGTTACTTCGATATTCAATTCAAAAACAGCAAACGATTTGTTGTAAATCCGCAGTAAAAAAAAAATAAAAATAAAAAAAAAAATTCTGAACGTAACTGGTGAGCCACTTTTGTTATCGTATTCTAAGAAATTCTGCTAAAAAGAATGAGCGATGTAACAATGCGACATTTTTATGAAGTCTGTTATTAACGGTTGCCACTAGAAAAAAAGGAAAAAAAGGTTTCCTGTAAGAGGCCTCGTTCAAACTCACGTGTGCAAAAAATATATATATTTCTGATCTCGTGATCTTTTTGATGATTTCATGAGCAAATTATATTTTTTTCATCTCTACAAGGTCTTAAGATATTGTGAAAGGGGAGGGAGGAAATCGAGGTTCTTTCTCACAAAAATAAAATTGTCACGTACATCCCCTATCGTGTTCAGCAATGTCTTCACCGCCATCTTATATCCCCCAGTTTTCTAAAATCATAAAGTGTATTCTTTTTATGTGACAGATCGGACAATTTTCGTTGATTTTTTTTTTTTTTTTTGGACAGATGTGAAATTGTAGTTTTAATTCGTATTTCTTATTTTCTATATAATATAAAATACATTATCAACCGGGCATTTGCTGATTGCAAATTAACTCTTGAACGTTCAAATTAACTATAGAAAGGATTTACTCTTTTGCGTACTTAAGAGAGATGGCTTACTTACTTTGTTTATTTTTTGTAATTTTATCAAATATTTTTCTAATTTTATTACCCATTTGTCTAATCTGGGCAGTTGGAAGTGGAGAGCCTATAATATGTACTTTTTTAACACCTCTAATATGTATTACTGTCTTTTAGGAGTGGACTTCGCCTTATATATGTATATGGCTTAGAGAAAGAAAGACGTATAATGAATGGATTGATAGATTGATTGTTTTTTAAACCGTCATTTCTTGATATTCAAAACATTTTGAGGCTTATAAATCGTCTAAAATTTTATTAAAATTTATTTCTTTTAATATATTAAGTTATTTGTTATAAATGTTAGAAATTGTGTTACAAAGCCCATAAATTAATTTTGATTGGTATATAAAGTTTTTATTAATAAAATAAACTTTGGCCCAAAAGTATGAATAAATCCTATTCTTATTTAAATCTTCAATGGGTAGCTGTAAATAGTAACAAAATGTTAATGTAAAAGCTATAAAAAATGATGAAAGTTTTAAAATGAACTAATTTTTAACAAAGAAACTAAAATTTCAAGCCTGTTATACATTTTATTTAAAAATAATTGTTTATATTAATTATTAACGGAACGTATTTCATGAATTATGTAAGATGACATATTTGATTTCAATCATGTTTGAGGTATTAATGTTGAGATTCAATTACATGTGGTCAAAATAAATTCAATTTTGTTTTTAGCATTATTAAATCGAAATTTATCAACTATGTTAATTTAACTTCTCCTACGGAAATTATGCTGAAATTAATTTCTGTCTTTTCGTCTCGTTATGTCATTTCATAATCAAGTTTGTTTTGGAAAATTCATAGATACACTAATTTTCGAATGACTCGCTTACATATCAATATTTATGAACAAATATTCGTGTTTCAGTTTTCACATGAAATGTTATTCGATAAACGTTATCGGCAAGGAACGTTTGATATCGGAAATCGTTTTCGTTTGTTTACATCTCGGTGGTTTTACTCTGCTTATCGCTCACCTGTCAAACTTTTCAGACTATATTCCATGGATACAACAGAAACGTGTTGCTCATTTCCTATGACCTTTTAAATATCACTTAAATACACAGTTTCCCCCGTCGATAAGTTTGATAAGCTGTAGAAATTTTATTTTTCTTTCTTATTTCACTTTATTTTGTGTTGTTTACACATTTAGAATGAAAAGAAAGGATATTTCAATATTTACTAAAGATATTTTTTAAACAATATGAATTCAATATTTGTTAAATAATAAAATGGAATAAAATTTAAAAATCTTTGTAGAAACGGGTTTTCCCAGATGGTTTCTAAAGAGAAACTAACCTCAAGAAAAAAAATTATTTTGAATTTCTAAAAATTGTATAGAATTTTGAAACATAAACCAACTAACACAGAAAATTTACTTTAAAAATACATTTACACGGTTGTTTTTATAGATTCAAAGCTAATTAAATGATTATTAATTGAGTATTTTCAAATTAAAACTGTAGTTTATCGTGTATGTGTGAATGTGCTAATGCATCTCATGTAAGTTATAGCGGTAATACTACATGGATAACCATTTATGAATGCTTGATTTTTGTGTTATTTAAGCAAGGTTTACAGGGGTTTATAGTTTTTCAAAACAGAAAAAACACAGGTTAGATTATAGCTATTTGTGAGAAACGGTTGGTGGATGCTATGTTTCTTCCTTCTGAGTGAACAGTTGTCTGGGTGGGTGCTTGGAAGTTTTCTTGGTTTCCTCTATTGCGATTAATGAATACGGGCCAATATCTATAAAATATCTTCGCGGAAGGCAATAAACACAGCGAGAATTAAAATGCTTAACAATGGTTGTTGGCCACTCAGCAATCCATTACGCAGTGTTGAAATGGTTTAAAAAGACTTTTAAAAATTAGACTATTCGCTGCCTGGTGCAAGTTTAAATTTAAGTGAAAAATATCAAATATCAACTGCTGATGACAATTAGTTAAAAATTACTAAACGTTTCTGGGAATAAACTAAAAAGTGAGCGCATTTTTTTTCAATGTGAAAAAGATGTTATTATTTTGTGGAGAACATATATAAATTAATAATAAAGAATCTAGATTTGTAATTTGTTCAAGAAACTTCTTCACTGAAGTATACTCAACAGAGGTGTTAATTTAAGTTAACTAGTTTTAAATATGGTTCAGTGGTTAAGCCACGTTCTTCTAAATGGAATATCCTTGTTTCGTTCTCAGTTTCATTAACATTTAGAGTTGAAAGTTTTTTTGCTGTTTTTTTCCATGCAAATAAATTCAAGTGAGATCTTGGAATGTTTTTTGGATCCTGTGTTATTAGAGCCCATTTTGCATAAAAATTCTTTCCAGAAAATAATACACATTAGGTATGCAAAAAGGCTTTAAAATAACTTTGATCTAAACGAAGTACTTCTATAAGAGATATAAGTACATATAAAATATGCTTTTACTTAAAGTTCATTTTAATATAACAGTTTTATAATAAGTTAAAAATGTAAAGCTCCTTTAAGATATATATGTACACTACATACCTTATCTATATACTGATAATTTGTCGTTGAAAAAGGGTACCAGGACTTATAAAAATTTCTTTTTCTTTTTTTCTATCCTTTATGATAGATGAAAATATCGCCAAACCTAAATTTGACAGTGTAAACCACATAATGACTTTAAGCTCTTAATTTTCGCAATTCGGGATAATTTTTTTATTAATAATACATTATTGTTACTGTATGAATAAAGGTAGAATTTTTTTTCAAGTGATTGATTTCAAATAAAATTAATTTATATGCTGCAAATTGGTATGTAATGGTATGGTAATGAAATCGAAAATTCGACTACGAATAGATTTAATGTTCGTAGTCTGTGAAAATTTCTAAAATAAGCAAGTAAGCGTAAATTAAGTAAAAGCGAAATTTGATAAAAATTTGCTTCTTCCAAAGAATGAAAAAAATTGGTAAAAATTTTTCAACCTACAAAAAAGTAATATTTATGTAAATATATATATAGTTTTAAGCATATATATATATATATATATATATATATATATATATATATATATATATATA
>JAPDSC010078758.1:178056-207449 GCA_026290005.1 Latrodectus geometricus | reverse complement strand
ATATATATATATATATATATATATATATATATATATATATATATATAATAGCATTTTGTGTTTACATATCATATTAAATTATTTGAACATTTATAATTATACTATTTTTAATAAACATAACTAGATACATAGTTACTTAAAATATGAAATGTAATAGTTAATTTTTGAGACCAGTTGCTCAATATAAGCTGAAAATTATGTTTTGTAAAAGTCAATTCCAAGTAGAAATTTAACAGAGATCTTCGTGTAAATAATTCAAATGTAGCAGAAAGCTATACCAATAAATTTTTAAAAAATTATCTATGGAATTGAAAATATAGTTCTATAATTTTTAATGACTAATTTTCTGAATTTCAAAATATAAGTGAAAATAATATTTTCAATTTCTTTTGAAATTACCAAGCATTCAGCTTTATTAAACATTTAAAAAGTTAATTACGTTCTAGAATCTAGTTATCGTCTAACTTAAAAAACATTTCTTTGCTATTAAGAAATGGTGTCATTTAGAAACACAATTAATTTGCTAGGTCAATGCACTCCAAATAAGCTATTAATTTAAACCTTAAAATAAAGCTGAAAGTTTATTGAGCTGTTAGAATGCAAATAATGATCAAAATACCTTAGTAATAATCAAAAGCTGAGATAAAATACGATTTTGAATTATTTTTTCATCCATTTATATGCAGAGAAATATCACGGAACACTTTCCACAGTCATTAAATCCGACGTTTATCTTTTCTCAAATTTGCGGTCTTTAGTTCTTTATTTGCCCATTCTCGTATAATTCGTGTTTTTTTTCCGGGGTTTTCATTTCGAAAAATAAACTTAAGAACTTCGAGCATTCTTTTAATATGAAAGTTTTCTTTTAATATGTAAAGAAAGAAAATTAAACCGCGCCTTATTTCTCCAATCTGTTTTCTTTGCTCGATAGTTATTTGTTTGAAAAGGTGGCTTCGTCTCTAATGATACGGTGGGCAAATAGAAAAACGAAAAGATCGTTTGAAAAATATGTCCTTCTAAACGGTTGTTTTAATAAAGTTCTTTGACATCTGCATCGTGAGTTGTAAAAACACTAGAATATCATTCCAATTACGTAATCGCGTATGATATCAGATGAACTGTAGGTAATTTTAGAAAGGAAGTGGAATATGGCATGAAAACGAAATTATAGTTTCATTGATCAGTTAGTTATTTAGTGATGTAATATACTTTTGCTTTCCATTCAGTATTCATTGTATAGTGGTGTAAGTTTATTTGATATTCTTCTATAGTTAGAGATTTATTTATAATCTATTTGTTTTTATATTAAAACTTATAGTGGAATCTTTTAAAAAAATTAACATTTTTTTTCGTTTAAAAATTTCACATTTTTATAGTTTATACAAAATCATATTGAATATAAAATAAATTTTAAATCTCTATTTATAGACCATCTTTTATCAACGAAGTTGCTATATATTTTTATTTAAATTAATTTTTGCACTTCGAAAATCAAACTCAACATTTCAAGCAAACAGTTATTTTATATATTTCTTAGAGATAATTTCTTGAACCCTTTAGTCCAACAATTTTTAATGCTTATTTTTATCATATACGTAACTCTACATTTTTGGCAATACAACAAGATCATTAAAAACCATTCTATATGTCACTATTTTGCAGTAAATGAAACACTCCCCCATATATATATATATATATATATATATATATATATATATATATATATATATATATATATATATATATATATATATATATATAACCTTTAAAAATCTTCAATCGTGGATATAAAACAAATATGTGGTGAGGAAAAAGGAATGTGTGGCCAATACCACAAATATTTATAGGTAATACCACAAACCAAGAAAAGTTCTCTTAAGGAGTCCCAAAAATTCCTTTTACAAAACTCATGGATAAGTAGAATATTTTATACAAAACTTGTCACAAGTAAAGATAAAATAAAAAGAATCCAAATTTTATATATTGCATGCTTAATATTCAATATCTGTTGTATTTTAAGTTTATTAAGAAATATATCAAAGTTTTTACCGTACCAGTGAGTACACCGCAAAGCATTATCATTTGAAATTCTTTTCGAAATGAGAATAATAAACTGATACTTATGCTCAATTTCATATGATTATTGTGAAATATTCATTTATGTAATCGAATCGTAATTTTACAAAATTGTTGTATGAAATTCCATTTATTGAGTTGGTTTGGAACATAAATTACGCCACTTTTCTCCAATCTTTCTTTAAATATTTCCCTTGAAAAACAATTTTGGAAAACAATGCCCACCCCCAATAAACAAATTCTTCACCTCACGGAATGTATACCTATAAAAATATTCCAATAGTGGAAACGCAATATTCTTGGAAAGCAAATGACATTTTAGTTGCATTTATTTTCTAATTGTGCTGTTACCAAACAAGAGCCGATGAATTCTTAACTCTTTGCGTTCTTTCGTGAAAGTCTGGAAGGGGTCAATTTACCATTTGTCCTTCCGGCACATGGGTCGATTTGTGAAACGTGGTGCGTGAGTTTTAATAGATCTTTATCAGTGAATGCGTTCATTGATGCATGTCCTAAGCTTTAATTTTTTTGAATTGATTTTGAAATGTGTATTATTAATAACCTTGACTCTTATTATCGTTTGCCAAAGCGAATAACTAATCAAAGCCTGCGTTTGGGCAAGTTTCATATTCGATTTAAATAAGATATTTTGTAAACTTTCTTTTCCTTTTTTAAATTCAGAATACCTTATGAAACATTATAATGAATGGTCATTCCACTACTTAGGCTCAATTTAAAAGTACAAAATTTTTTCGCATTTATGTCATATAGAATTTCGAAATATAAGGTTAAAATATTATTGTCTATTTTAATATTAGGTAACATATTTAAATATTACCACATTGTCTTCTTATATTTAATTTTTAGTTGCAATATTTACAGAATATTTTTATTTTGTTTCTTTAATTTTTTGTTTCATGTAAATTTTTATTTTTAAAAAAATGAGAAAACGATTCACTTATATTGAATTATATAGGCGTGTTTATTAAATAAAAAAATTATTAGCTAACATTTTAGTGTAATTGATAAAGTCATGTTGCTAATATTTATAATTTTTTTTCTAATATTTTAGATTCATCATCTTAATATTTATTGCTTAAAAAATATACAAAAAATAAATATCATAAATTTGACATAAAAATTATCATATGTTGCGTTATATTAATTGTTATATTAACTATGCACCAAATTTGCTATTAATATCAGTGTACTTATAAATTCAAAATGGAAACAATTCTGCAGAAAAATACTCTCATTAGAGATATTTAACAGCCATTTGAGTCTAATATCTCAAAATGCTATGCCAAATAACACTTCTGATCGCTTAATGCAATACAATGATTCAATTTTTAATCGCTCTAATTAATTTTGCATTAATCCAAAAAACTATAAGTATGTTATCATAATAAGAATTACAAAAATTCAATCAATTACGGTAAAAAATATACGTAATTATCAAAAAAAAAATCTTTTTATCAGAATTTTAAAAATTTATGTTTTTTTTTATTCAGTGGCTATATTTTTTATAAACTAATACTATTTTTACGCTATATTTTTTATAAATTAAATCAAAATTCCTTTATTTAGACAGCATGATTCGTTTTTTTAATCGTCTAACATGCTGCAAATAACTAGCTTCTGTTTTGAAAGATACTTGGAAATTACTTATACACATCACAAGATCTATATATGTCAATGGATAGATAAATCTTTAAAGTACAAGCACTGATTTTCTTGAAATCATTATACCAAAACGGGTCTGCAATACAAAAAATGAAACTGAACACGTCATTCCAGGAAAATCATAAAATAACTAAACTCGACAAAAATAAAAAGAGTTAAACTTAGTTTCAATATGGTTATTAGTTTCCTTGAGAGACTATTATTAAATTGGCCACCGCGATAGAAAAATAAGAAGTACGAATAATGATACTTATCGTAAGACCATTTGGCGAGTTGTTAATAATGTGACTGGTACCTTGGGAAATTCTTACCGATGTGACTATTTCCTGTTGTGACACCCCTATTGTTGATATCCAATTTTATTTTTGTGTAAAACAGATTGTTGCTAGTTTTGTAAGACAATTACCTACCATCAATATACTATTAGAAAAGTCTTTCCTTAAATAGTTGTGAGCTAAGTTGTGTTCTTTGTCATCAAATTTTGATTTTTTTTAATTCATCCGTTTGCATCCATATTATTTTGTTAGTCACTCAAGATGTTGATTCACCTAAATTTTGTGGTTATTTTTGTAACGTATGATTTGGTGGTTTGACAGTGTAAAATAAATAAAACAACTTCTTTTTTACAATGGATTCACTTTTAAAGAGTGAGTGAGGAAATTTTTTATTGACTGATTACAAAACTTCCTGGCTTATAAAATCATTATGCAGTATTCTAATAAGAGATAAATATTTTTATTAGTACTATATTTTCAGTTGTATTTCACAAAAGCAAATTGCACAAGCAAAAAGTTTCACATTTGTATGTTTTCTTGTGATTCAATAAACTGACTCAATCTCAAAAAAAGACTTTGAATCAATTTACCTCAAAATTAATATGTGTAACGTGACAGTATTACACAAACAAATGCCATAGTGTGTAGTGATCATGATCTTTAATAGAAAAAAGGATATTTATAAGTTTACATTTATATAAAGTTTATGATATTACAACATTCTTTGAAACAGCTTTCTTATTAAAAGTTGTTTCCAGTCAAGTACAGTTTAAAATTTTTTTTATATTGTGGTATTAAACTAATGTGACTGAAATGTATGAAACAGTACAGAAATTAAAAATTAAATGTTAATCTAATTCCTGAATTATTTCTTTCTTCTATTTCTCTTATTCGAAAATTTTCAATTAATGTTTGTAGGGCACATTTTAAAACAGGAAAAAAGTGTGACCTTGATTCCCATAGGTCTATGTGTATAATATGAATTTTAAATTCATCCCAAAACCTATGTGGATAATACGTATTTTACATTATTAAATTTCTAAAATATGTTGAAGAATTATTTCCACACATTTGTATATTCAATAACCATATTAATTTTCACAAAATGGCAATAATAAAATATTCCTTTATGCTATTATCTGTTTTTTTTTTAAAGAAAAACATTTGTGGTTTAAATTTTATTAAATTTAAATCTTTATGTTAATGATTTAATTTTAAATGCATAATTTTTTTTATTTTAGGTGAGTTTTCCCATTTTACTTCTATTTCGTAAATTTGGTAAGTCTTTTTGCATAATTTCTAGATATAATATTCATTAAACAAATGTTTTTGCTAAAAAGACTTATAAATTTTTATAGGACTTACACTGGATATATTTTATAGCTATAAAATGTAATATAACATGAATATTATATTTTTCTAACAAAACAGCGAAATATAAAACAGCTTTGGAATTTCTTCTGTATCAATAAGATCCTTATTCTATTTGTTCGACAAAACCGGGGTTGAATTGAGAACAGCATCATTAAATAGAATGAAATTTATATCAGATTATCGGTCTTTGGATAACTTACAATTAATTATTTAAGTTATTTTTTATTTTAAATTTTAATAACAGTGTTTGTTATTAATTTTAATGGTTGTTAACTATAATTTGGTCTCCCTGGAAAGTATTTATTCCATGACGTAATTAATATAAAAATTCAACCCAGGACCTCTTCATGTTTCATGAACTGAAGTATGCGATTCCTTTACATTTCGCTTTAGATTACTTCACCTTTAGAAATCGTAATCTATGTTCAATTATTGGATATGAAGGAAATATGTTTAAGGTATCTGATCCTCCTTTTTTATAATCCCACATAATTTTTATAAAAATATGTTGGTATTTCATTTTTAATTTTTGAAGAAAAAAATGGTTTTTGCACATTGCAGTAAGTGTGTTTACGCCTTTCCTAATATGCCACTGATAAGAAATGCTTTGTAACACTGGTGAAAAGAGACTCGTTTTCAATATTAGACAAATTCGAAAATAAAGCGATTGTTACAAATTTCACTTCTTATTCGGTTGTTCTTAATTGATCTACATATGAGACCTCATTTTGTGGTGCAAAACAATACATTAGAAAAAATAAATTTATTTTTAATTGAAAAACTTCAATTTTTCCTCGAAACTGTGCACACGTTTTCCATTGAAAATTGCGCTTCCCACTAGTAACTTTTTTTAATATTTAAAAAAAAAAAAACAAGAATGCGAAAAAACGAAAAAAATGTCTTATAAATAGAAAATAAATTTGAACTTATGATGGTAAAATGTACTTTTTAGAAAAGCATTTACGAACTGCTTTTTCAGAATAAAAATCTTGAAAATTAGTTGAAGATGTTGAAGATATTAAAAATAATGAATCTGTAAGAAAAAAATATTATAAATATTGATTCAAAGTTTTTCAACTTCAAAGTTTTTATTTTTTATTTTTAATGATAAATTCTTATATTTTATGTTGGATATGAATCTAAAGTAAAAAGAATTAAATTCTTCTTGTCATATCTAAAGAATTTGAGATGGCACCGATAGAAGACTTCTCTTCAAATTATTGTTTGATATAATTCAGATGTGAAGCTTATCATTTTGATATTAAGCATGAAATAAATGTTTTTCATGTTATTTATATGCTGTTGCAATCATTTAAAAGTGAAACATATTCAAAATTAAACTGCTTCTAATTAATTTCGAATAACGTTACAATTTTTTCAATAAGCTTTCTTTGTCGATATTTATATTGTTAAATATGCTTACTGACCTTTATAATAATGTTCGGAAATACATAAATATTTTTGCTTAACTTCATATTTAATGAATAAGCTGTTGAATACGTTAGAAAGAAAAACTATTTCTAATATACAAAGAGAGAGAAAATAAAAAATATTTCTCAGAATTTTTTATTTTCTCTCTCTTTGTATATTATTCTTAGAAGTTAATTGTTTGTTTAAAAGGTCTAAAAGGCAAAGTTGCATCAAATTTAAACAAAACAATAAGTTGATTTATGCATCTTTAACTCACAATATATTAATTACTTCAAGAACTGTCATGTAATTTTTCTTTTGATTATGTAACTTTCTCCTAATTTCAAATTATGTAAATATATAATTTATCTACTTGGAGGTATTTAAATTTTTATTTAAAATAATTTAATCAACTTAACACCAAAAGGATTTTAACTTTAGCATTTTAAAATTTCCATCACTAAGAATGTGGATATTGTATTTTACGTTACAGCAACAAAAAATTTTTTTCAAAGTTTACAAAGTTTTTTTTTTCAAATTAATTTTGTTAGAAATTATTTATCAGAAAAAAAAAATATTTAGTTTGCAAAGTAATATTACAAAGAGTTGTGAGACGATTTTTTACTCCAGATAAATGTACATCTTACACTTTCTAAAATTTAATTATATTATTATTTATATGAATTTTATAAATAAATTTAGAATAGAACTGGTTTTTAAATGCAGCATTCTTAACTAAAATGTAAATCAGATTTTTATTCCAGAAAAATTATAATTCATATTTTCTTAAATTAATTCGTTCTATTTAAATGAATTTCGTATAGCATGGAATTAAAACACATTTCAATTTTCAATTTGATAAGAGTGAAAATGAATTTTAAAGACAGCATTACCAAAATTTTAGAAATTGCTACAAATTGAAAATTTGAAACAGATTTTTTCATGTCTTGACATCAAAATCTTTTCAAAATTGCTTTTTTTTTAAAATGAATTTTGTATAAAAATATAAAAAAGAATTGATTTTATTTCACTGAAAGAGAAAACAACCAGTTTATAATTACATCGTTACTATAAACTGATTGTTTCCTCTTTCAGTGAAATAAAATCTACACTACTCAAAATTCACAAACAAAATTTATTATTTTTACAAAGTTGCATATTTTTATAAATGGTATTGCTTACAATTTTTGGACTATTATTTATCCTACAAAGCAAAATGTCATATATTAAAAAAAAATTTCTTATTTCAGCAAAAACTTACATTGAATTGTAGAATAGAATTTATTTTTTAATTCTGCATAAGTAAACATTTTGCTACTGTTTTTCATCTTCCTGCCATTAATTTAAATAATAAAATCTAATATTTTAAAATTTATGTTCTCTTTTCTATAGAATTGCAAACAATAATTGACTTTTAAAAACAGCATCGCCAACAATTGGGGATTTTGTACATTGGGAGATAAAAGAAAAACATGAAACGCGCATATTCCAAAATTTATTATTTTATTTCAAATAAACTATTTAAAAAACTTCACAATTTTGAATTGTTTTTTTTATTCTTTACTAACAAATATTAAATTTTCTAAAATATCCTCTCTCTGTTCAATCGAGTTTTATGCAAAATTTTAGAAGGAAATTTTTTTCAGAATCAAAACTAGAATTTTATATTTGTTTTTACACCATTGTGAAAAAAAATCTACACTTTCCAAAGTGTACTTTCTGCTTTGAGATGCGTGGGAATGAAAGGCTGACTTGTAGGCTTTGAAGTTCATTTCCGAACTTCTAAGAAAAGTTTCGACGCACAGTTTACGATTACAGAAAGAGAAAACGAGAGTACCGAACAACTGCATCCATATGCACAGTCCTTCAGATATATATTTCCTTTACCCACACATCTTTGTTTATAACTTTCATTTTGGGAAAAACAAGATTTAGTTTATATTTCCTCCCACACAAAAGGCCACACTGGTGAATCATTTTGTTATTCGAATGTCGTTTTGAAATATCTTTGGTTCATCGTGACTTATAAGTTACTTGTATCATTCTTATTTTATCAAAATTTGTAATATAATTTGATTAAACAATATTTTAAATTGGTTATATTACATTAGAATATTAAATTTTTTTTACTGTGAATTTTTCGTGAATGTTTACCACACAATACAGTCTTGCTAAATTACAAACAAATGAATTACTGGTTTTAATAAGTTAAAAACATTACAGAATTAATTTTCTGGTAAAAAAGCAAGCACAACTAAACTGTAAAATTTTAAAAATTTCAATCTTAATAAATCCTTTTCTTCCTTAATATTTTTGTAACAAATTTTATTTTTTTTAATTCTGTTTTATTTATTGTTACCAAAGAGAAATGCCTGGTAACCTTTTATTTAGTTTCAAATTAAGTCATAACGTCAGCCATTAGTAAAATATTTCTTAAATATTAGTAATGCTAAAAAACTTTCAAAAACATTTTTAAACCTAGGAATCTACTAAGTAATCCATTATATTTCTAACTTAATCCAATATGAAAGAAACTTTTCTATATAAAACATATAAAAGCACCTGCTTTGTGTCTGCTGACAGTGAGTACAAAACAAACTTGAGAAAATTAAGGGCTTATGTGACTCAACTAAATGTAGATAAATCTATAATCTTTCATTTAAAGCAATTAATAAACGTCCAAAAAAAAATACACCAACCAAAATTACCTTCCGGGATTTCTTTAATAGGTGATGTCATTTAAAACTCACATTGTTACCATTCAGTAAGCTGCTTGTGGGTGAAATAAATACATTTTTTGTCATCGACCGTGCCTAACGTTACAGCACGGGCCACTGAAGAGACCCGACGTTTTGTCACAGCCCGCTTAGTTTTCAAAGACCAGCCGCCATCCCTGCGGGTCCACAAACCTCATCATTATGACTCAATCCCACGGATTTTTTTTTTCTTTCCAAGTTTTTAATACCTTGATTTTTTATTCCTTATTTCGCCGTTCATCAATCAAGATATTCATCGATTACGACGGATTATCCGACTTGAATAAATCACACGAGTCGAACGGTAATTGTCGAATGAATTTTTTTTTTTCTAGAGCGGACATGTTGATAGAGTCAGTGGCCACTTAAGATGCCATTTTCTGCTACCAAAATAATTATGTTAATGATATTTATTTAGTATAAAGTATTTGTTTTTCTTAAGGTAAAATCTTTATAGAATTTTGAATATACAATCGAACATTTTCAACAGAGATAACTAAATTGATATTCAAATTTTTAAATCTTCCATAATAAATATGTGTGCAATAAAACAGGAAAAAGATGTTTTTTTTTATCCCAAAGGTAATTATTAATGAGGGAATGATAGAGAAACAGTATATCTTGATCTGATTTCAACGGTCATATTTGAATTAAATGTGAAAATTTACATTCCATAGCTGGAATTATTTTGAAAGCATGCTCTTTCTTAGATTTTCATAAGCATTTCAAGAATATAAAAAGGACTAATTTTTCATGTTAAATATTCTTGTGAAATTTGTTTCAGGAACAATCATATCGAATAAAGCTAATTTATTTTTTTAAATAATATATAAAATTATATCTGGAGTGCTTACATATGCTTAAAGAATGAACAAGTTTAAATCTAAAAGGGATACAATGCATTTTTTTGAGTAAAAAAATATTGTTTTTGCTTAAAATTAAAAGAATATTTCTGATTTATTCTTTATTTAATTCGAAGCACGAAGTTATAGTTCCATATTTCCAAACGATTATTTATTGCGTTTTATATTCAAATGACAGTTCAACCATTAATTTTAAACTTAAAATCCATTTTCGTCTCTCTCACTAAATTAATGTGAACAGTTGGACAAAAATTTGTTTTATTTAAAATACAAAATTAAAATTATGAATTCATGAATAATAAAATATGTCTGAATCTTGCAGAGTTTATGATGGATTTCTAAAAATGCAATAGGACTTTCAAGTCATTTCATTTGAAGATACCCTAATGTTCATAATTTCATACAATAGTTATTTTTTTCTTAAAAATAACTGTCAATCTTAAAATCAGGCAGTGATAAGACCAATACCCAATGCATGCAGAACTTTGGGTAGTTTTGTGTAAATGTATCGGCATTCATGTAAATAGGGCTTAAGGGAAAGTTAAATTTTCACAAAATATTAAGTTATAATGCCATGGAAGTTTCTTCACAGAAGCATGTACCGAATCAGTTACCATTATGATTATCACAATTTACAAATAGATAAAGTAGTCTAGTATATTTTTTATATAGTGGTGTTAAATGTACAAATATAATTTCACAGTTAGAATCTAAAAGAGGCAGTTTTCATGACTATTTTCAAGGAGACAATTCGTCATTGAGTTGGCACGATATTCTCCAAAAAGCACGCCAGAAATCTGAAATGACATAAAACCATAACTTATAAAAGAAAAGTATTGGCATGTATTTGAATGGTACAATAATGTTATTAATTGTTTCCAGTTATAAGATCAAGTTTTTCTAACCCAGGGCATTTTTTTAATAAAATATGAGAAAAGTACAACACTATATTTAAACTAAACCCAATAATAACTGATAGTAAAAGAACACGTGTAAAATGTGTTGCATATATAATAAAAAATTAATACTAATGAATCTTAAAATATTTAAAACCAAATAATATTCTTATTTTGAACTCTGGCGTACCTACTCGCAGATATAGTTTTTATCATAATAATTGAAGAATGATCAATCCCTGTAAAACGAAATTTCTCGTTGTAGTTGATCATGCGAATTAATACTTGCTTTCTTCGGCCATGTACCGAAATTCCATCGCATTGGCAGGTGGTCTGGATCAGAAATGACCCATGCTTACAGGCCTGTATTCATCCGCAACTTCTTTACAGATTACAAATTCCCTTCGGAAAAAAACTGGTATCACATGACTTACCCAAGGTCTCATTCTTTCGCATTCTTAGACTCATAGGTAATATGGGGGCTGATTGCTTAACGCTGTTACAGATAGATGTTTTTTATGGTTCTTTCGCCAACCCCTCACCCACAATCATCTTATCCTACACCCTCCTAAGGCACGTATGAGTACAGGAAAAGTTACTTGTTCTTCAAGATTTGAGCATTCCAACGACTCGAGTCAGAAATGTGGAATATCTGTTTATACATATGTGCGTGTATGTACATGAGTGAGATTGCGTAAGGGGGTGTATACATGAGTGTGTTCGAATAAACACACATAGCAAAGGGTAACATCCATAACTTTTATTGCCATGTAACTTTTTTTATTAAACTTTAAATTCTTTGCGTTAATTCTTTTTTAAAAAAAACTATCTATCTTTTATATTTTAATAGGCATCATTTGTGTAGAATTTTCTCATTTTAAATCACCTGGCGTATTTATTATAATTTCAACTGTATTTTCTGTCGTTTTTTTTATTTCTTAAACTTTGTAATTTCCTTGGAATAAATCCTTGTAATCTGAATTTTACCAGTGTTCGATTATTTACCCATTTGAAATTAGAAGAATTTTTATATTTCAGGTGGTTTCCCGAAATCATATACCTCAAGTATACACAGGAATTTTCCTTCTCAACTGTACATACTGTCACTTGATAAATGTTTTAAATAATGTTTAAGATTGCACTTTAAGTTTTCTCTGGTAAAAAAATATCAATGCAAGGAATACTTTTTGCGTAGTAATTAATTTAAATTTACTTAGATTCGGCGGGGTTCTATTTAGTAATTAATATAAATTTATTAGGTTTGTTTTCATGAATTATATTGTAAAAATATAAATGGCATATAAAATAATATCGCTTCCGTTTTATGATAGACCAGAAAGAATTTTTAGTCGACTCAATTATTTTAGCTTTCCCAATAATCTAGCTTTTATTTTTGAAAAATCGAAAGAAGTGTGATGAAGATATTACATCAGTAGCCAGGTCAAATTGCTTTTAGTGCAACGAAACATATTTCATACCTGTCGCAATGAAAGGGTCGTAAATTTTTTGACTTTTTATTTGCAGCCTTTAGTAATTTTTTTTATTGTATATTAAGCCACGATTTGAATGACTTTAAATCAAATAAATCAACAATTTTATCTAGAGCCGTGACAGTAAACAGTGAAGGAAATTAATGCTGCCTATATATTTCAAAAAATTGTTAGCTAAAAAAACTTAATTTTTCTTTTTTTTTTTTTTTTCAAGACTTCCTAGTAATATTTCGAAATATATTTCAGTCTATTTGAAAAATGTATGTGGTTTTATATATTTCGCTATCTTTTGTCAATGGCTAGTTTCAACTGATTTCAAAATTGCAAGTATCAATAGCATTTATGAATATCAGAGACTGTTTATGCATATGAATCAAGTTTATTAAATATAATGCACTTTGTTCTGGTAAATTTACAAAAAAAAACTTATTTTAATCTTTTTATATTTTTATAATATGAAATAATTGAAACATTTAAGTTAAATTAAGAAGTAAGCGAAATTACGTTAGATACAAATTCATGTGCAGTAAAACATAATAATGGAAATCATCTAAAGTAAATGACATGTGGAAATATATTCAACATTTTTATTAAATGATTCTTATTATTTTTATAATTTTTAGTGTTAAATTATATAATTAATGTGCATTAATAACTAATGAATAACTAAATAAAACTTAATTATACTTCTAAATTCTTTTTATTCTCTAAAACTATCATCACGTGTCAAAAGAGTATGCTTAATTCAATCTTGAAAAACAAAATATTGTACAAAATTAATTAGTCTCAAAATGGTCACAGATTATACTTAATTATTATTATCAAGTATAGATTTACAATGATCTTTCTGATTTTTCTCAATAGATTTTATTTATTGTTTTTCATTTGCATACGTTTCTCGCTACATGACTTAGAAACATCATACCATTGAGAGAAGACATTAGAAAATAGATCAATGTACAAAAACCTTGTTAACATAATATTTTTCAGAGAGTTCAGTATGGCGCTCATTACTTCCTGGATACAAGAACAATGCTTTTTCTCTCTAAGCAACCAATACATTTTTTTATTTTGCAGTTATATATTATTTAATATTCTTCATAGTGTGATCACTGTAAATAAAGCTCTTATGTTTCTAACAATATATATATACCGAAAATGGAAAATTAAAAACAAAGTTTTCTAGCTATTTAAACAATTAGTGACAGCTATTGGTTAAGTTTAGAATCAATTCCTTTTTAAGTATTGAGATCTAATGAGTATAAAATAATTGAATTCAATATCAAGTAACAAGAAATGAATTATGACATTTAAATTGAAGTTTAGCAACAAAAATACTGTAAAATTAATACGCTAGTTTCCATGAATTTGTTCTAGATTCAGTTCTACTTTCATAATGGATTTTCTTCATGTTTTAAAACCTTTTTTAATTTTATTTAAAAAAAAATAACCTTCATTTGTGTATTTATACAGTGAAAGATCATCATTTTAAATATTAATTTTATTATTTGGGAATGTTTTAGATTTTTTCGGGAACATTTTTTCATAATTACACCCAGAACAAGTTTCTAACAATCTAGTACACGAATCAAATACTTAAAACTCAGTACACGTGATACATTCAGATAACTCGAATATAAATCAAATATTTAAATTCTAATGCACGTCCCTTTAGTAATCACAGAATCACTTTAAATTGAGCAGATGCATAGATTCCTTATTTGCTGTTTTTATTTAAAATCTAAACTTCAAATAAGGAACAACTGTTTAAACCAAACTGTAATCCGGTAAAAATGTCATAAATAAATAAAATTAATGTATGCAAAGTAAATAACCTTAGCGTTTGCATTTAAAAATGTCACTGTCCGAAGTGACATTGACTTCGAAACGATATCTGATCTTAAAAGCAGTGAAAGTCTTCTTTTTTTCGTGGGAACTGAATTTTATTTAAGAAGCTATCTTTTCTCTTTCGATTAATTGATGCATGTCTTTTTTCTATAGCTTATCTCTTCTTAAGGGAGAATTAATGTCTGATTTATGCAAATAATCTGCAAATAAACGATATTTTACAAATTAAAACACCGGAAGTACTTTTATTAGATCTTATGAAGATATTACTTGATGAATAGTAAGTAAATGTTAACTAAAATAATTTAATCGTATTATTATTCTTATAATATTCATAAAAGCAATGAAGATACAGATCATTAATTTGGTTTTCCCTGTAAACAGCACTACTTAATGTTTCTTATTGTCTCTCTGTAAAAACAGATAAGATTATTTTTTGCAGAAATAGATTAAAAACTATATTATAAAAAAATGCAGAACTATTTTGGTGACATTTCATAATTGACAAAAGAATTTGTGACTTTTAGAATTTTTGTCTCCAAAATAACTATATTAAGCTTAGGATAATTTAAACTTGTTGGTTTGAACTTACCATGGCCTAATGAGAAGACCGTTCTTTGTAATTATAGGTCTTGACTCTGATCTTAGTCACTGCTGTCAGTAAAAGATGGACATTGTTTCCACTTTCTGTATGCGCCTTTGTCAGAAGGGATGCTTAAACATTTTCTAGGTGTTTCCCTTTGTAATATATGAATAAATCCACTATCCATGAAAAATTCTTCCCAAAGCTGATACATTATGGATATTGTTCAATTACAACGACAGCAAGCTGTTATTCCAGCCACTGCGCTGTGTCGAAACCCAATTCTCAAGATTTAAATCTTGTCTGGTAAAGAAATTGTGCTCCTTGGAGTGGAAGATTTACCATATTAATAAATCCATACTTAAACAACGGAAGCTGGATATTGCGTTTCTGATGTTTGCAAGGACTTGTACAATGTGAATGCTTAGAAGCTTACAGGATATTTTTCTTGTTAAATATAAATACGGACCTCAATTTATCAAAAAGCCCTTCCAGAAGACAAAGAGCTACAGGCGATGACTGTTTTCGAATGCTATGAGTTTCAATGCCCAATGACAGAAAAACCAAGTTTTCATCACCCATTGCTCACCATGATTGTTCTCATTCAGCATTCACATTTTCTTTTATTAATTCATTACAAATTCCATAAATTTTCACACTTGTGATCATAAACATGATAACTCATTGCAGAATTAACAGTGGTTTTTTTCTTTCATAGTTTTATTATTATATTATGCAACCAGCTGCATATTTTAACTGACCGAAGCTTTAAAGTTCATCCAATCACTTCTTATTTTGATCAAAGATCAAAGACAAGTTATCGTTACTCGTGTATGTGATCTGAAGTTTTCCTCTCTTAACTTCCACAATACAGAAATGTTTGGATACTAAACATTACGAGCACTAACATGCATTGGTCCGTTCTATTGATGATCATTATGATCATCAATTTGGTCAGGTAGTGTATCCAATACCTTTCCATCATGAGAGAGATTCTTTTTTTGTGATGCGAACTCAAATTTATTTATTGCTTGTCAAAATTTATTCCCATTAGCTAAAGAAAGCATTTTTGGTCAAAATTCTATTAAATTTTATATCAGTCCGTTGGTTAGATGATGTAATAAAGCATTAATATTTTGAATTTGGATTAAAAAATTTTTTAAAAAGCTTCATTGAAAATAGCCTTTTGATCCAAGCATTATTGGGTAAACATTGTATGTGAACAGTTTATTATTTTATAAATACTAAGTTTGTTTTTATTTAAAAATCTTTTTACTTATTTGGAATGGATATATAAAACAGCATCGATGAAAAATACTGATATTAAAATATGTCTATTCTTAAACCTATATAATTATAATTTTATTTTTCCGGTTCTTATTTATTGATAAGAACCGGAAAACTTCTTCCAATATTTTCTGCGATTAACTGACGTAAAGTTCTTATTTGTTAAGAACCATATGGTGTATTTTATCAAATCATCAAAAAATGTCAATAAAATTTTTTTCGCATATTTTGGTACATCTTGATAAAGTGGAGAAAATCGTGAATGAATCAGAGGGGTTGACGCAGCTGTCAAAAGGGAGGTGGCAGCTACTAATACGCCATCAAGCACCTGGTTGCTGGGACTTCCTGGACAATAAAAAAAAATCAAACATTGTCGCGTGAATGACCGATACACATTCCTTTTGTAACAATTTCCTTTTGATCTCATACCGCGATTCCACCTTTCGAAAAAACGTCTACTAAGAGTGCTTCGTTCCTTCCGGGTTTATAACCTAACTGTAACCATATCATTTAGTGGTCCACATCTGGGACTCATTGTCTATAGACAGAAGAATTGTTTTAAGCATGCAAGTTATCCCATATGTGTGTATACATATTTCTCTTGGAAAAATTTAGGAATAGAACTTTTTCTAATTATGATTGTTTCATTCATAAAAGAATTGAACACTTCAGCAAAAACATATTATAATTATTTAAATCCCAAAAAAGATACTTAACATGTTTATTAAGTTCAATAATACATTAAATTTAATCTTAGGAAAAGTAAATAGGATAAAATAGTCAATATATATATATATCTTTTTTAATTTGTATCTATCTTTATTCATTGAGTACCACGCCAACATTTTTTTCTTTTGATATCTTGGATATTTGAACAAAAATTGATCTTGCATATACATTTATGCCATTTAAATCTTTCCCGTAAGTCACTGATTAAGCATCTAGGTGTCTGTAAAAATATATATATATTCCAAAAGTGTACGTGTAATTTTTAAATAATAATAAACTCTTTAAAAATAATTTTTAAGTGCATTCTTCGAACTCATTATTTCAAAAATCAAAAAAAGCCCTTTTTTTTTATCTTCCATGAAGTCTTTGAACCTCAGTTATTTACGCTTAGCTTCCTTATTAATATATAAACACCAAAAGAAATAGAAAAACCATATAAATTGCTATACCTTTCTCAAAATCTTATTTTAAAATATTTTTCATCTATTTTATGTACATCATTTTTTTAAATTTTTCAGTTGGGAAAAGCAAAGCCTTGTTTATTTGCGCATATATTTTTGTAAGACATACAATATAATCGCAAAATATTTTCTTTAAAAAATATGATAGTTTGCGAAGCGTAATGGAAAGTGAATAACCTATAATCTCAAAGCTTGCCTTAGTTTCCTAATATTTATTTCTCAAGTAGCTTTTGTAATGAAAAGTCTTTTTTGAAGCGAAAAATAAGGTATGAATTCAACTATACATATCGCAATTTATTTGGTTTTCCATACTTACATGAAGAAAAAAGAAAAAAAAATTACAGTAATAATCACTGCATTAATGTTTTTGACTTATTCAAATTTAACATCATCAATTGTGCTTATTTCCCAAAAAGCTTCAAAATTTATTTTAAACATTCTAGAGTCAATCATAAAAGACTCTAAGTACTTTTTCATTGCTTTTTTCATTGTACTATTATTTCTTATTTACCAATACTTAGAAAAAGTATAATAATTTTATTAAAATTATCGTTTAGTTAGGTGAGATTAATGATTTATTTTAAATATAAAAGTAATAAATATTCTATTTTTAAATTATATTTAAATAATTATATTTGTAGGAATTATTATTCATTAATTTAACTATCATTGTTTTATAATAATAACAAAATAGAATATATACACATTTCACATTTATCTCCTGAATTTAGCAATTGTATGATATATATATATATATATATATATATATATATATATATATATTCGTTAAAATAGCTGCCAATTACTGATAGTATTTATTCTGCCTAACTTTATTGAAAATATATGACAACAATTGTATGATATATAAATGTAAGCTCTTAGAAAGTATGTGCTTGAAATATTCTTTTAATTTTTATATGATTTAATTATTAAGATTCTTGTTTATTAAATGGTAAGTCGTAGGTATTAATAAATAAATATTCAATAAACTTAAAAAATGTCATATAAGAAATGATGCTATTCAAAATTGAAATATTTTTTAATCTTTTGATAATCCTATTTAGGAAAAATTTACAATTTGAATAAAAAACTCTTTTGTGGTACTAAATTTGTAACTTAATGAAATATGCAAATTTTATTTCCTTATGAGGGATTGAATATCTTTTATCTTTAACATGTCGTATATTTTTAAAAATCTCATTGTTCAATGTCTTATTAATAAATAATTAATAAAATATACATTATAGAAATATTTTATTCGATGATATTATATATTGGAAATTTGAAATTGCTACAAAAAATGCTTAAATCCTTATTTTAAAATCTTTAAAACATTTGCATTTGACATCTTTTATAAATATTTAATATTAATAAGAGGGACCTAATAATTGGAAATTGAATACTAATTTTCATTTAGAAAGGAAATTTCAAGACCACTAATGCATTAGACACTAAAAATTAAATGAGTAATATTTTAATTATATAAAGTTCCGTCACATACAAAGGAAAAATAACTTTCTTTTTTTGAACAACACATATATCTTTAAAATTGTGATAAGAATGAAGTCGGATGAAAATTTCTTAAACTCTGAATGTAAATGTAAAAATTGGTAAAAATAGAAAATATTTTTAAAAAAAATTTTAAAAATATGATAACAAGTCTATTTTGAGAAAACTCAGTTCAAAAGTAAATTCAAAGATCTAGTTTGAAATTACATAAGCAAATTCTTCTCCATTTCATTTCACAATCTTCTAGAATGAAAAATAAGCTTCGGTTAAATTAACACTATCCATAAGTAAAAGAAAAAAAAAACAGTTTTATCCTCATCTGCATATAACGAACTTTACAGTACGCGGGAACATGGTACCATAGAACCAGTCCTGCAATACCACACCTAGAGAGTATCTCAAGGTCGCGGAATATTAAAGTGGGTAATTATTTTGCAGCCCCGGTGAGCAAGAGTCAACAGAGCCTTTCTTTAGTCGACTCTACCTTTTTAATATGGAAATGAGAGTGCTGATTAAAAAGTCAACTTGAGACGACATTCCAGAAAAGAGTTGGATATTTTTTTTTTTTTTTTACCAGAACTCCTCTCCCTACAGCTATTTCGGGAATATCACCTACAAAACACATGCTTATTACATTTTTTAATATTTGCTGCAGGTTGCACATATGTTTTGCATTTAAGATTAAAAACATGTGTCAAATCACTGATGATTGGATTTAATGAAAATTCCTGAGTTATTTTTTTAAAATATCCTTATTTGAATATTAAAGGCATTTATAATATCCTTGTTACCGATGTAAAATAAATATTTTACATCGGTAACAAGGATATCATAAATGCCTTTAATATTCTTATATATATATATATATAAGGATGTTAAAAAAAAACAAATTCTGTATTCATTACCAATTTTTGATTGTTATTTATTAAAAAGTTTATAAATAATTTCGATTTTGTTGTTTATTTATTTACAGAAAAAATTATCCTGATTAATATATAAATAGAACTGCATAAATCATATTAAAATAAATTTTTTTTTTTATAATTTGATCTCTATAATGATCTCTTGCGATGTCACTGATGAATCCCAAGATGAATCCAATCAATGAGCCTGAGAAGTTTGTACAAAGTGATGAGCATTTTATGTGTAATTCTTTTCAAACTTCTACATTTCGCTATATTAGAAAAGGTGACTTGAGCAAATGTACAAGTATCATGGACTTAACATACTGAAGATAAAGAGGAATTTAACATCTTGACATAAATTAGCAGGTTCAATCCAAGCAATCCAAAGACAAATTACTGACGACCATTGATAGACTGATTGCAGCTGAAGTTGTTTCCTGCAAAAATCCAGTTGCAATATGTCTGAAAGTTTATTGAAGCATGAATGAAGAAATATAAAGTGACGTAGAGTTAGTGTATTCGATTACCACTTAAGAGGTAATGATTTGGAACCCACTCAAGATATAGATCCATGTCAAATTTACTCTGGAGACCAAAATGTGACGGTAGTCATATGGACTGAACAAATGTGAAGGAACAGAAGGATAAAGTGTTGAACTACGACCTTAATGTGCATGGATCTTTATTTTGGTAAAAGATAGTAGAGTTGGTCATAAATGAATCTAAGGATGTCATTGGCAGAGGCCTCTGCCTCTCAATCATGACTTAACTGTCATGATTGAGAATCTCTTTCTTAGTGGGTTGCAGTTGTCCATTAAAGTTTCTTTTAATGGGGTAAAATTTTTCTAATATTTCTCTGCAAATATTAAAGAAAAGATAATAGAACAAACCCTGGATGATGTCCTTGAATGATATTCTGGATGATAGCTGCAATCGCTTTTAGAAATGAGAGATTCATATCGAATTTTATTATTAAGTTATTTTTTAAACACTTTTTTTCCATCGACCATGATACTCAACATAGTCTATCTCTTTATAATTTTGTGCTGTGATCAAGTGATGAGCTCAACGATTGATCCTGTATCATTCTATCTAAACTTCCATAACACAACAAACAACAGTGATAAATTACAGATATATATCAAGCAAAGACACTCTCAAAAGGAAAATTTTCGATTGGATCAGTCATAGAACCTAATAACTGCTTCTTATGAAAACACTTCCTATCTTATAAGATTACCGCAGCATCTAAAGACATTTATAGTGTTCCTTTTTTCATATAATATAGGAATTTCTGCTTAGTTGTGGAGAGAAATCGAAAAAGAAGTTTATCTTATGCAGATAATTTCATTTTTTTAAACTTTTGCAATAAAATTCATAACTTTAAGCAAAGTTTTTAAAAATATATTTGTATTTAATTTATTATATTTTTTAGCAATATAACCTTCAATGAAATATGCATAGAATTTTATGAAAATTACCATTAAAATAAGCAGATAAAGAACATGAACAATTAAATTTGATAAAATATTCATGCTTGTAGAAAAATTATAAAATCTCTACAATTTATTTTTTTCAAAAGATGTAACTAACATACTTTCTCAATATGTCACGTCTTTATTTTTTCTTGATTATAACCATCAAAATGATGACTTCAGCAACGATGCATTCAACTCTACAAAAACTCTTTCTGGCCTATGATCCCCAACCTGTCAGCTGGGCTTTTCAGAAAATTTGCCAACACCCTCACCACTCCTTTGACACCTTCATCTGCTTTTGCACCTCGGAGTTATTATGGCTTTAGCTCTAAAAAATGAGAACGCCACATGTCTACATAATAAAGAGGTTGAAAGCGATGTTGAAGATGCAATTCAAGCACGTCTTTAAAAGTGAATTCTGAAAGAAAGTGTTGATGATGAAATTTGATGCAGTTCTGCAGTCCTGTTAGCTTTTGATTGAAAGCTGACGGGTCTTATAAAAACTGACACAAACGTGTGTCAGAATCACAATTTTTTACCACATAAGTTGCGATTTTTTATTGAAAGGTTTTATTTTTGACATTTCATGTTCAATAACTTAATAAATTGAGCTTTTTACTAGGCAGTCTAAAAGTACAAAACTGAAATGTTTCTAAGTAACAGGACATTTTTTAAAAGTGAATCATTTGAGTGTACAACAGAATATAATATTCTTTTTCCATCGCTGTACGAATTGTAGATGTGTAAAATACCGGAAACAAAATCTTAGAGTGTATAAATTTCGAATCCTGTGAAATCTGAGAAAGATTTTATACCTGAGCTATAGAAATGTTTTATCAAAAATTCTTTATAAGAATCATTTACTTCAAATTCAGTATAACTGTTGATCAAAAACAGAACATATAAATTAATATTTTAATTAATTTGTATCATCACATTCACAAATAATTGAGTCAGGAAAGCTCTTAGGTACTATGTCTCGAACTATTAAGAAAATCGATAAGCTAATTGCCTCACGTGATTATCAAAGATACAATTCCACAAAAATAAAATGCTAGTCTGAACATGAAAGCAAATAAAAGTAAACATAAAAATAATGTAGACCTCAGTTTCAGAAATTGTTAATTTGTACTAAATGATAGAGAGACGAATAAAATCACGTCGACAAACTAACGATAAAATTACAAATTGAGACGTGTGAATGTGTGGATAAGGTTAGAAAAATCATTTGCAACTGCAAATATATTTGCATCCATCAAGGTCAAAAGGGTTGCAACGTGCGTGAAAGAAATCATTAGATCTGAAGGTATATTTTTCTTTTGAGAAAACTAATTAATGATGATTCCATTCAGCATACTAACTAACATGTTGAAATATAAAGCAACAGTTTTACATTCTTTATTTTTTAGTTTAATTTTATGGAATTCCCGAATGGCATTTGATGGTGAAACAAAAACTCTTTTAGTTATTTTATAATATAATATTTTGTCACCCTTTCAAGGAAAATATCAAGTTATAAGAAATAGCAAAACATGTTTAAATTAAATAACCTATATTAAATCTCAAATTTTTGTCCCTTAATAAAAAAAACTCTATTTTCGTCTCTAATTTTATAAGAAAAAATAATTTGGATACATATTTTACATTTATGCTTCTCTACCCCTAACTAATTTGTTTTCTTCTAAGATTAATCTTGGATAAAACAATGATATTTTTCTTTGTATTATCCAATTTAATTTGATAGATAAATGTTAACACCTTTCTTCCTAAATAAATGCAACATTATGCCAATTATTAATTAAAGTTAATAAGTTACTTTTATAGAACAATTTTTAGTTTAATAAACATTGAAAATCTGATTTATAAACCATATCAATAGAGCATTGTTAGGACAGGAGTAGTTGAAGTTAGTAACCCAATCTTACCACACTGTGTTCTGTTACTGGTATTGAACCTACTTCAGCTTGTTAGCAAAAATAAATTTTAAGTAACATCAGCTATCACTGAAATATGAAACTACAACCATTGAGACAATTTAATCTATAGAAATGTAGTAGAACATAAGATTGAGTACAGATAATAAATTTTAAGGTAATTTGAATTCAAAATATTATACGTTATTAAAGCAAGAATACCTGAATCTTTCAAAAAGGCAAAAACGGTGAACTCTATAGGAAGAAATTGCAACAGTCTTAAGTCATACAAGTGTTTTTTTCTCTAGCTGTTAAACAAGCACCCATGCGCATGACTAAGGCTTCGTAAACGTGATTGATTTCAAAGTCGTGTACATTCTTACTGAAGATCGTTACACTCTCTACCGATTACATGAGTTTTGATTTTTATGTTCTTCATTTGTTTACTATATTACTTTCCTGCAAGTTTATCTTAATGTTTTTGTTTATCTAATTGGAATAGTATGTAATGCTATCATACCTTTCTAATGTTTGAATGTTTATATCTCTGTAACGATTCTGTGATAAAGAAGTTAAGAGCAATACTTAAAAATATTCCATGTTTGCAATTTTATTTATTATTTTTTTTAACCTGATGTATTTTTCATATCTGTTGACAGCGACAAATGGCTTTAAGAACTCGCTGCAGACAGACAAATCTTCCTGAAGTCAGATGGTGGTGAACTGTCTGTGAAAACTGTTAGAACTGCGGAAAGAAATAACTAACGAAGCGTTTGAAGTGTGCGTGTGAACTATTAATCATTCAATCTTAGTGAAGGAGTAAATAGCCAGTCCCTTCTTTTTTTATTATTTCAGTTATAAAATGTGTAGGGGTCGTTCATGTCACGTGTTTCATCGGCCTTGAACTGCCCTCACCCTTGGAATGTAAGCCTTCATAGATTTGTTTCATTGACTATATTGTGAAAGAAGTTATGTTTTTAATATATTAAATAAAAAAAAATTCTAACTAATTGCGATGGGGTGCTGGTCAGTTTTGTTAAATTGGCACTGTTAAATTCAATTGAAATATATTTATTATAAATTACTCGTGAAAATACTATTTTTGAGCAAAAACTACTTACTGACTAGTTGTTTGAGAACAAACAACATTAAGTAATAAGACTATATATGTATGTATGAGAAAATTTCAAATATTGGAGAGTTACTTTTTGAAAATAGATTTGGTGATGCACTTTTTCATGCCTCTGAGTTGGTATTCTTTTCTTCCTTGCCAAGTGATTGGAGGGGCGTTTCTACGAATCACCCCGTTGCCAATAGAGCCCTTCTAACCAACAAATTCCTACTTGTAGTGTGGCGAAAGCTGAAATTACTGAGATCCCGTTCTTAGATCCGGGTTCTCCTTAGCCCCTGATTCTCAAGGGGTGGAGAGTGATGAGGTGATTTAGGGGACCAGGCACCGAATATCCCCGTACTTAAACAGTGATCTAGCTCCATACTTATTAAGTCCGTCCAAGATCTCTTCTTCAATTTGGCGCTAGCTCGTGGCTGATGACTTAAGTGGGGGATGCGAAATTCCTTATTTTGAGGGTAACTCATCAAGAAGAGAAGATTTTAGTGGATTGGGAAATGAGTTTCCAGTGCATTCAGTGGGTGGGCTGACAGGTTATAAGTTGAATGTGTGATTTTCTAAAAATTCCTATCCTGAGATTTGTGTTTGGAAATCCTTTTACCTAAGCGTCGAATAATCGCGTAAATTCTAAATAATCTAAATGAATATAAAACTCGCGTGTTTAACTTATGATGTTTCATTATTTTATAATTAATTTCTGTTTATTTAACGAGTTTTTGAAATTTAACAAATCACATCACAATAATATTTAATTTCATATGAATTAACTTTTCTAATTTAATGAAAATTACAATTTCATAATTGAAGACATAACCTCATCAATTGATTGAAGGAAGACAACGTGGTAATTGTTGACTTATTTTGCAATATTGTTTCCTTACTTTGACGGATGTTTTCACTTTTAATATAGCTATAGAAAATACTGGACTATTATAGATAATTTTATACAAATCTTTGATTTTAATGGATAATTTAAAGCATACATAGATAATTACTATTATTATAAACCATAATCATTATATCACATACTGAAGAGTAAATAATTTGATCGAGCTTTAAAATAACAAAATAATAGGTAAGGGGTAATTATTTATATTTTAATCAAGAATATTTTGATTTTAAAATATTTATGAAAGACCAATATTTTTGAAGCACTATGATTTCTTGTAACAAATACTCTCAATTTAATAAAAAAATATTAAAATAATTTTTTTATTGTTATTGATTCTAAATATTTAGGGAAATGGGCGTAAACATTGACATCATACTTTTGTGTGAAATTATAATCCTCTTAAGTCATAAAAAGGCAGATACTTTTAGCAATAGAAATATAGAAGTCTTAAATTTTTTTAATAATTGAAAGGCATTATAAAATTTAAATAATTATAAAAATGATTTATATTTAAAAATTCTATAATTAAAAATTTTCCATATTAAAATTATTTAAAAAAAAAACTATTTAATATTTCATTACATAAAAATTATTAAAAATAATTTAAAAATCTTGAATTCATTTCTTATGAATCAGAATTGCCAAATATGAGTTTAAATAAGTTTAAAAAATAAAATTATAAAAATTTCTTAAACGATTCTCCAAATTTTTCTTTAAAATATTTATTTTTAATAGTTATTGGATTTAAATTTAAAAAAATGTTTCTAAAATTGATATATATTATTATTTCTAAATTCTTATATAAAAATGTTTCTAAAATTGTTAAACATTCAAAATAGTCTGTAAAAATTTTTTTTAGCTTTTTAAGTGATAGTAAATTTAATTTGGACAAATAATTTTGTGAGTTACTGAAAATATTTGCAATACAACAAAATATATTGATCGAAGCTCAATTTCTAATAAATAGTTGTTCGTGCGTTAAAAAAGAATTTTTATTAAAAATTATCAATAATTATTTTATAAATGAATTATTCATCATTTTGAAATACACACGATGTGGGGAAAAATTTACAATTAGAAACTAATGAAATATTTCATGAGAAACAATTTCTGCATATTTTATTTATGATAATGGTTTAAGAAAAATTATTTAGTTAACTATCATATAGTTGAATTGTATTGTTAAAGTTGTGTAAAAATGAAATCGGCTTTTGTATTTTGCTTCATTAAATTATACTACTTATTTTCTGCATTTTTAAAACAGGAATTTGTTTATATTTCATCAATTTTGCAAAACTTTCTTTTTACAAACCTTCTTTGCAAACTTTTCTAATTTTGGAACGCACAAAAGCAAGTTGCGATGTGATGCAAGAAACAGAGAACGATTACTTTAATGACAATTATCATTAATCATTTGAGTGTCAAGTAAGCGTGTAATTATTTATTTCATCTGGGGCCCAATGTCTCTATTTCCAAAACAATTAATCTTTTAGGCATTTATGTTGCCTTAAAATAATCAATTTTTGTTTTCTTCTTCCCACCTTTATGTAGGAGATTCTCATCTCAAGAATTATTAAAATCATGATCCTTAGGCACTTGAGTCAATTTCCAGTGAAGAATAACGCCCGTTATTTCCACGCTTTCATCTAATTTAATTATGAAAATAACACGTACCTTTGCAAAAAAAAAATCTCGTACATGGCGAGATTTTACGAGAGTAATAACTTTCTTTTTACGTGGGCGTATAGTATATCAACTGTGAAGAATTGGTTTTAAGCTATGGGGGTCAAAAAGGGCTAAAAACTTAAGAATTTTAAAGGGCTCGATAAAACTTGTTTTTCCCCATTTTTCTTTTTTTTTCTTTCCGTTGCGGGGTGTGATGGGTTAGAGTGGTATGACCAGAAAATTTTTTTCCCATTAGTTAGAAGATTAAATTTTTCAAATTATTATATATAAAGACTAGAAAAATAAAAGGAATTTAGAATTGTGAAGAACAACGTCTCTACTCCTTTTTAAATAATTTTAAGTATGTGAAAATATGTCGTTTTTAAATTTAATTCTTCTATAATTAAAATCACGATTTTTTTTGAAAATTTAAAGTGAACACAATTCTTTTAAATACTGAATTGTGAGGACTTAAATTTTGCTTAAATTCGTCATTGATTAAAATGCAATAAGCATTTGTACAGAAAAATTATCGAAACAATGCTGTTGTTTTCTAAATAGAAACATATTATTTATTAACGTAAAGAACAGTAAACAATACAAATATTGCTTTATTAATTGATATAAAGAGGTCGAAAATATTTTCACTTTCTTAAATATTATATCTTAAGATCATTTTAAGTTCAATATTTAATACGTAATAATTAACAAATTATGCCTGAAATATTAAGTTAAATAACACTTTTTCAGAATAAAAATGAAATATGATATTCTATAACCATATTACATAGAAAACATTAAATTATTAAGCAGAAATAAATGAATTCAGGGGAACGAAGAATATAACTGTGTGTATGATGTCATGTATAACGTTAAAAAGCATTACACGATTCCATGCTAAACTTAGGACAAAAAGTCCAAAAAATATAATAATCAATTGAATTTAAAATAATATGCTATATTTGCACATCAAAATTAAATATTCCGCATAAACTGAATGTATTTGTAAAGTATTCTGAAATTAAAACATTAAAAATTACCAAAAATGTAGCTAAATTTTATATTTAATTATGTATAAGTTATAAGTGCACATATTGTTTTATTTAATTTAAAATATTTAAACTTTTTTTATTATTCCTATTAAATTAGTTAGCTAACTAAATTTAAAGGAATTCTTATGAATCATTCTATGAACATTTTTTATTTCTTTTTAAAAATCTACCGTATTTAAAGTAGAAGAAATTTAAACTTTCTAAATAATTTTCTTCATTCAATATATAACTTTCCTTCGTTGTAGTATAAAATATAACTTTACATGAAAATGTCCATTAAATATAAAAAATGTGTATAGTTCCCAATAAAGCAGCTGAAAGAATGTTGACAAATTAATTACTTCAAAGTAATGGTACAAGAATACCCTCTCAACTAAATACCCCCGTCGCATTTCTTTAATCCATTCTATTGCCTCTTTTATAGCAAGAAAAAAAAAATGCGCTTTAAAAATACTATAAGACTTGCCGACAATTTCTGAACGAATACCACTCTATTTAAAAGAAATGTGAACTCATTTACTTTTTTTTCATTTTAGTTTATTTAGCCTCATTTTTTTCAATCTTCTTCCCCATCCGTGTTATCACTCTCAATTAAATTTCCATTTCGTTCCAAGATGTTAAATGGAAGCGCGACCTTTTTCTAGAAGCGCCGACTCTAAAGGACCCCTCTTCTTCCCTCAGCTTGAAGTGAGCTGCTTCTGGGTTCTATTAATTGACTGCACCCGCGATACCATGATCAATCACAACCTTCAATTTCATATTTTTTCCCTAAAGTAAATTGATAACAAATGGTTGAGATTTAGCCCTGTTTCTTGATAGTGAATCTTACAGAAAACAATTAACCCTCTTTGGTAGGAATAAAAAGTATTCTTAAAAGTCATTTAATCGATTAGATTCACATTAAAAAATTTCCAAAAAGAGTGTTAAAGATATAATCTTAATATAGCCCTAAAAATAAAAAAAATAAAAAGAATCTTATGTAGTTCCTTTTATCGTTAGTGAATTTTGCATAATATTATGTATAGTTTTTAGTAATAGTACATTGTTATTCAAGAGTTTTCGGGAGTAAAGAATATATATATATATATATATATATATATATATATATATATATATATA
>JAPDSC010078758.1:83799-177656 GCA_026290005.1 Latrodectus geometricus | reverse complement strand
ATTTTTAAAACTGTAAAGCAAATAAAGATTGAAATCGCATTTGCGTTTTTCAGTCCAACGTAATGATGAATTCTAATGTAAAGACTGGGTAATAATCACGAATGCGTTGGGATTGACAAGCAACTGTAAATACTCAACTAAAAGTTTTTCAATCTTCTTTTAGCTCTCTCATTGGTTAAAATCAAATAGGGTCTAATAATAAACGAGTGTTGGGTGAACTCACGATGCCTGTCTAAATGGGGGTGGGGCGTATTGAAGAAGGGGAGATAGCAAAAACGTGATTTCCATTAGCTTGTACAATTTGCCAATGTAAGCAAATGTATCAAGGATGTATGTGGTTTTTGCCCCTGTATTTATTTTCCACCTTCTTTGATTCGTTTCTAAAATATTATTTTTATGATTATTTTCCCTATTTAATTATTTAATTCTTGTTTCCTTGACACTATTTTCTTAAGCGTGAATTCTAGTTACAATACAATTATCTATTTTAAGACAGCTATTTAAAATACTATATATATATATATATATATATATATATATATATATATATATATATATATATATATATATATATATATATATATTGGGTATTATACTGGTGATGCTTGTACCCACTTGGATTGATCATTACAGATGATGTTGTGCCTCTCGGTAGATGGCACCACTATTGCGCTTTCTTTTCATTTGATTGCTTCATTAAAAATCACCGTTGTATGTTGATAGTTGCTAGAAATCAAGAATATTTTAAATTCATAAAATGTCATATTGTACAGTCAAAATTATTTTATAAAAAAAGAAAATTTGCAACAGTGTTTTCCACTTGGTAAAACTAAAAAAAGAGAATGAATGCAATATTTGTAAATTCAATGGTTTAGATTATTATCGCATTGTTTCTTTAACTGTTTCAGAATATATGTAATTTTAAAGGGTAAATTTGAACTGTCATTCTGGTCTTGAAGCTTGTACAAGCATTCCTTCCTTTGTTTTTGACTTATTCAAGATAATTTATTTATTAATATATTTTTTTTCCTTTTCATGGATTATAATATTGTTTCGATATTGATAAAATTTCATTAAGTTTACGAAAAACTGAATAATAATAATAAAATTGAAAGTGTCAATTACAAATTTGTAACAATTGTAGTGAAGCCATTGATTATTTCATGAATTTTATTTCTATTATTGAAACATTTTTATGTTTTTGAATTTTTAAAGGTAGACTTTTGAATAATTAATTGACTTTATATATAAAAATAAATATCTCCCAATAATATCTATTAGTAAAACATGACTTAACTATAATTTGTAAAATTACTTCACCCTGGATTATTAGAAACTACCAAGGGTAAAGGTATAATTTTTGGAATCTAAATAAGATTAGATTCGATATCGAAAAATATGTTATTGAAAAATATAACCCTGGAATTCAATTTCAAGATAATTTTACAGAGAAAGTTTAGAATCAAACTATTACTCCGCTTCAATAAAAACTTATAATGAATAACTTTTTCCTTTTTAAGCTTTTTAATCCATATTTTTATCTCGGGGTATTTTTAATTTTTTTTAAAAAAAAATTCATTTAAGATATCACATTATGGTAAACTACATTAATAGGGATTTTCGACTTGGTACACTCTACAATTTTAAAGTATGCATTTCATTTATTTTCAAAGGAAATATGAAAAATCATAGCCTTGAAGTACAAGAAAAATGCTAAAATTATATTATTTCTTTTACTATTTGTGAGAAAATAAGATTGAATAAATAAGATTGTGTGACGAGGAATCTGTGCACTAACTTTTATAGAAGAATGGTTTCGTTCAACCGATACTTTAATATTGCGTGGGTGGATGCAAACCATGTCTAAATATCAGAAAACATGCTTTCACAAATCCGATATAAGCGTCGCCATCTTTTGACCTTTTAGTGAGGGTGGATGGAGACTATGGGGGGAAAGAGACCCTGCGTCCCTGACATTACGCAGGGATGTCGGGACAGGATGGATCGAAAGATGGAATTCTGGCTGAGGTCAAACTTAGAGCTACATCTTGATAAACATGTGCATGTCAATTTCTGCAGATGTCTTCTCCTCCACTATCCCTCTTCTTTATCTGTAACTATAACCTTTTAAAGTCTAAGCATAGTATTCCTCTCTCTCCTCCGTACATTCATAATTCCTATATGTCTTTCTTCACAGTCTGGCAGATGAGAATGACGCATAAACAAAAGTCAGTCGTCCTGGTAGAAAATATTTTTCTGAGATTTTTCCTTTCCAAAGCTCTTTTTTCTTTCTTTCTTTTTTATTTTTTTGCACCCCTTAATCTTTCCACTACGATAGCAAGTCGCTAAGTGATCTGTACTATCAGTAAATAACATGAGGGTCACCCTTGAATTGCAGAGAGGTATCAGATTACCTTGGGAGACATTTTTACTGGCGTGCTCCTAAGAAATCCGACACTACCACAACAAATTACAAGATAAATAAGTCATGCTCTCTGAATAAAATATGTTATCTGCTGGAGGATAAAATCAACAAGTGTCCATAGGGATTTAAAGTCAAAATTCTAGAGATTTCAAGCCCCTTGGTACTTAAGATTGATTCAGACACCTAAACACTCAAAACTGATAATTTAATCAACAGTTTATAGTTGCTAATATATTAAAATGCAAAATAAAAGTTAAATTATTTATTTGCAATTGATATTTTCAAAATTTCTGTGGACAAACTAGGGTTTTAAATGTAAAATATCACCCACGAAGCATTACTTAAATTTTAATTTATTTTATAATTATAATTATTTTAACAAGTTAGTTTATTAATTACGAGAGTCTTCTCGTTGAAGCATTTAATTAAAGTATTAAATCGTTAGTTTATAATTCTAACTTCCGATAGTGTGACACAAAATTAACAGCAAGTACAATTTTTATTATTTTTAGAATCAAGCTTTTGTGATTACGAATAATGCGTGTTAATTCTTAAAATTACTCAAGTAAAATGAAATAAGAAACTAAAGAAAGCATTTCGTTTCTTTTATTAATTTTCTTGAGATCTATTTATGATACAACATTGGTTTTCCAATTCATTATTTAGTTAGATTAAGTTTTATTTCTCTTATGGTTTAAGTTCTATTATAATGAAAAAACGTAATCAAATTAGCCTTATGTCCCAAATAAACAATAGTTATAAAACAAAATAAGCTAAACCAAATCCATCTAGCTGTTCTTAAAGCGCATCTTAAAGAAAAAAATTGATGTTAATCGATATAGACTATATTGACATTCAAGTAAAAATATCAATAAATTTCTTTTAAAATAAATGGAAATCTTTTAAAATCTGAAAAAGCATTTTGACAAGTGGAAAACTTTGCGTAGTGAGAAATATCTGTCCAAATACATCCAGATCACTCAAAAATATTGCTAAAGTAACGTCATGGCATGCCTCATGAATTTATTAATTATGTTTCAGTATTTAATTATTTTTTAATAAATTTCATGCAACATATTATACTGATTAATTTATATAATTGATGTTGTAACCAGAATTTTGAATATTCTTGGACATATACTTGAATTTCCAAAATGTTTTCAAATGTAGGAAATATTCGGGTATTTTTAAATTCTTTATGTAACTTATATATGAAAACAAAATGTGCAAAGAAATATTGAATAACCGGAAATACATATGAAAGCATTGTAAAACATAAAGGATTTTAAAAAATATTATGTCATAAAGTTTAATTTAAACAGCATACCACGGAACTTTCTGTTTTATATAAATTAGCTTAAAAGATAAAATAAGTAATCAAAGATATTCAACACTAGGCATAAATAATCATACTTGAAATACATAATTAAAATAGCAAATGATAAATTTTTTTCTAATTTTCACCAAAAATGTACTTTTTAAGAAAATTTAAAAGGATGTTAATAAATTTTGGCTTATGATAAAATATTGAAAAGATATTCTTGTGGAAATCTGAAAATCATATATATATATATATATATATATATATATATGCTTCTTAAATTCTGAATCAAAATGCTTGACGAATTTTTCTAAGAATTCCGCTGTGAGTTGAATGAAGATAAAGTTACACGAATGGTGATTTCCTGTTTTTAGATATTTTAGAAATCGTTGGTTAAAATACCCTAGATCTAAATTATAGGAAACACAAATTTTAAAATATTTTATGATTGCTTAGTATATTTTTGTTGCCAAAATTTATCTGTAAAACCGAACTTCTGCAGGATAACATTCTTGAGTCTTAGCGAAATTTGCTGACACTAAGGATAAAAGGTATTTTCTTTAAAATGTTCTAACTAAACAAATTAAAAATTAGATATTAGTATTCAAATTTACGTTTTTCTAATATTTTCTGGAATCATGAATTTTAGCATTTTATTTCTATATTATAAGCTAACTAAAATCTAATAAATTCTAATTCTTTTGTGATTTTGTTTCTCTATCAAACATCTCTTTTAAAGCTATTATTTTTATCAAATTACATTCCTAAGTCCTCCACATCATTATTTCAGATTGCAAAGGGAGAAAAAAAGGGCAATCTGGATGATTTCGAACTTGCCTATTTGTGAGAGAGAACAAGGGCTATCATAAACGAAACTTTTCACTGCCATCGCAATAAACAGTTCTACAATTATTCTTTAACAGACGATTTTTTATCGTCGAATTCCACATGGGGAGAAAAAGGAACGGGGGAGACTCTAGGAGTCTGTTGTGGAATTGTAGCCCTCATCTCTTATGAACCCTGACCTTCCTCTTTCCGAGATGATGAGGGTTTTTGTGAACCCTAGAAGTATTATAACATGCCATCTGAAACAGATGAGCGTTTTTGATGGCCCTCCACATTTTTTACGGTTCTTTTACAACTTCGCTGATCCGAGAAACTTTTCCGCAGACGATCAGTTGAGATTGAGCAGGCTGTCCGTCTGATAATCCACAGACGAGAATGACTCGCAGAAATTCCGTCGGAATTCCTCAATAAATGTTGAGAATAATCATAATCATCGTCATCGTCTGATTGATTTACAAGGGCTGATTTACTTTCTCAGAACTCTAGACTTTTTTATCTCAGATTCATACTGTATTTTTCTCACTTATTTTAAATATAAACAATTAAATAGTTTCATTTCATTTTAAATTTTTTTACAGAATAAATGACCCAGATAGATTTTAAAATTATTTTAAATATAAGTTTCTATTTAATGGATATTATAATATATAATAATTCATTTATAATCTTGTGTTATTATTTTTTGATTTAATAAAATGTGATGGTACAGTTAATAATTATTGTATCATTATATTTGGAACTTTATGGGAATGAATATTGGAGAGACCCTAGATTCAATCTGTCCTCGTATAAAACTATAAATAAAATTCCTCAGCATCTCTTTGATGCCATTTGGCTTTTCGAAACTATATTTAAAGACTCTGAAGGTGGTTGATTTATCAATTGTAGATTATACAGTTTTTTTTTAACTAAATAAACTTCATTCTGGAAAAACGTGAAATTTTTTTAAATACTTTGATACGATTTTTTTTAAAATCATTGCATTATAGCTTTGCTAACATGGAACTAATTTTCTTGATTATTGATTACGTAACTATCAAGAAAGCTTATTTTCATTATCGTTGAAAAGCTAATAGGTTAAAGTATTAGTAAATAAAAATAAACTTGTTTAATTATGGTTAATATAAAAATTAGGGGATTTAGTGCAGTAAAATTATTTTTTCATTTCCATTCTGTTCTGAATTTTTTTTTTAATTTCTGTTTTTTAAGTTTAATTATCATAAAACAACAGAATCAAAATTATTTACTAATAAATATAATTTTTTATCTAAAACTAATAGCTTTTTATATTTACTAGATTCATTAGAAAGTGTATATTGTAAAGCACATTATTCTAAAAATTATTTATATAGAAATTTTATTTAAAAGCCTTATTTTTAAATCTATTTTTTTTTCAAAAATATATTATATTATAAAGTTTCTAATTTTATCTCAAAAAAAGTTTCAGAATTTTAACACATTTATTTTATTTTTTTAGGTGAGTACTTACCTTGAAATTCACGTCAAAATGAGAATTCTATCCAAGAGTAAGTCTTAAATTTTTTAGATGGACGTGAATATTCGTATTATAAAGGAAAATTCAGTTCCACTTCTTTTAATCTTCATATTAACTGTGTGATATTTAAGTTTCTGTCACCATAATATTCAACATCTATATAATATTCACAAATATTTATTTAATTGAATTTAACATTTCATTGTTATTTTTTCATCTATTCTTTTTTTAAATTTTTCTTTCAATTAATTAATTGATATAGTTTTTTATTTATTTCTAACTTCAGAATATTTTAATTGCAAATATTATAAAATTCATTATAGTATTTCAATTTTAAAACTCTTTTTATTTAAAAAATTTCGAATTTTTTTTTTATAATTTATAAAAGTGTCTTGTAATAACATAATTTTAAACGATATCCATCATTTAATCTACGTATCATTTATTTAGTTTAATTGAATTATAAATACTGTTTTAAATTTATTAAAAATATTTCCTTCATTTGAATATTTTGTTTAAATATAAAATTTTTCATTTAATATGACCCTACATTACATTTTTCAAGGAATACTATTATAATTTAAATTAAATTTCCTGTTTAATTTATTTATTCATTAAATCAACATCATATTCTTTTTAAAAGACAATTTTAATTAAAATAGCGACTTCGATTTTTTGCTTAGTGTTTATTAATTAACCGGCTTCTTAAAAACCATTTTTATTATCCATTAATCAAAATCAATCAATGGCACTTCCTGAAAGTTTGAATATCCATAAAAAAAATTTCGCTTTATACATCCCCATTTTTTAACACAAAGCTCATTGATGCATTTAACAATTTGCCCTCTGCTCAATTAAGAAATGTTGAAGCATGCGCAGTAGAGCTATTAACAATTTCGCGTTAAAGGAAGATTGCTTCATATATAAAAAAATATGTAAAAAAAAGTCGTTGATTGTTTACGACCTGCATCTGACAAAGAAGATTAATGTATTTTTAATAATGCTAGGTACGTATCACGATTTTTTATAGATTATATTTGATTAAGATAAGTTTGATGAAGTGTTTCTGAGAACACTGAGCGGATTTCTTCGGAACTTTTTGGGCAGCCATATCTCCACAATAGGCGGGGCTATCACAAATATCACATGACAAACATAATCCAATAATTAACGATCCGCAGTCGTAATGAGATGTGCTTATTCTATCTTGCATGTTTTACTTGTAAGAGCTTAACATCATAAAACCTAATCATATTCAATACAGAACGGGAACAACTCATTCTTTTTCGGCGATACATTTCTAATTCAATCAACTAAAGATCAGATTAATTAAAATATGAATTTATCTCTTTATAGAATGAAAAATGAATTAAATTAAATTGAATTATAGCTTAAATACTTCTGATTTTTGAATAATGATTAAAGATTTGTATAATTCGAAAATCTATAAACGTTTCTCTTTTTTCGTAATGATTGATAATATTTGCAACTACAAAAATTCAGATAGTCTGGCATGGGTTTGAATAATTTATTTTAAATTTATGTTGTTAAACATCATTTTAAACTTTCAGCACTAATGATTTCATAAATCATAATTATTCTGTTGTGGAAAATGAAAAAAGGACACAAAGTTACTGAACGATTAAATTTTTTCAGTAAATTTTTTTTTAATTGCCTAAGTAATTAAGAATTTTAAACAAATAATAATTCATAAAAATACAAACAAACAAATATGAAAATGTTAACATATTCTTGACGATTAAAATACTCAATAAATACCTAAACAATTTGGATAAATGAATTCATTTTTTATTAATGTCTTTTCTCCAAAATCACTTTGAAATATTTTTCTCGTACATCAATCAAAAAAATATTTATAAATGTATGTTAATAAATTTTTTTAATAAAATAACATTAATTAATTGAATTAAAAAATATAAATTTATAGATAGAATTTTTTTAAAAAAAATCATCTGTTGTTCAATATTTCTACCATAAAAGTATTGTGTTATGAGATTACATATAAGTTCATATTATTAATGAATATTTCCATCGTGGTATTGTTAAACAGATTTATAGACCAAATTTGGTAGGAATTTAAAGTTGTTCAAAATAAGTTAAATAATTACTTCTGTATTAAGTTTGAGTGTATGATGTAATACTTATCATTATCTGAAAAGGAAATTTTTCTATAATGAAACCCATTTACTTTATTATTTTAATATTAAGTTTTAATCTGCCTGACTTACTTATTTAATTAATGTCGAAATAAAATTTCTAATTAACCTTTTGATGCTTTCTTAAATTCTGATTCTTCTAGTTAGAAATTTCTTAGTTTTTTTCCAAGTCTCAAATGATTATCATTTGATTAGAAAGAGTGAAATGCTATTCTTTAAAAATGAATTGTTAATTTACTATCACTAATTCCTTTGATATTTTTGGTATCTATTTTTGTAATACGATCAATGGACCAAATAGATAATTTAGTTGAATTTCCTTATCCATATTAACTGTGCATATTATGCTTCCATTAATTAATTCTTGTATACTGGAAAAATGGAAATGGTAAATCTAGGGATAACATGTTTGTAATTCACTTGAATCATGTAATTTATTTTAATATTTAATAAACATGTATAAAACATCCTTGAAGATGTTTTTTTTACTTAAAATAAAAAATATGCTGAAAACATTTCAAATTAAGATTTTTTCAAGTAATAAATAAAAAAATATTTAAGTGATATTGAATATGAAAAAAATTTCAACTTGTTATTCAGAAAAATTACCTCGTTTCCTAAAAAATTACCTAATTTTCCACTTGTTATTCAGAAAAATGGTAAATTCTATTTAAATTTAAATAGAATTTACCATTTTTCTCATTCCAAAACATTGCTTCGGTTAAATAGCGTGTTGATTGAGAATTGCAAACACATGCGCATTTTTTGCATGCCCCTCCTTCAGGGCATGCGTTAACGAATCAGCAGGACGCAATTTTAATGAGAATTCCTACAAAAAAACACTTTCGGTTGTAATTAATGATGGTCGAAAGCAAATTCGTATTCATTACACCGCAAAAACTGTATTTTAAAATTGTTATTTCTCTCAATCTTGTGGTAATCCAATTACCACATGCTTAATTACCAGATTTTCATAAACAATGGATATGTAATTTCAGTTATGAGTGGTAACCATTTATCTCTTATAAATAACTATGAGTGTCATGAATTTTCTAAGATTAAGTCATGTATTAAATTACAAAGTTTTTCCGAAAGTTTTTGTGATTCAGTTAGGTAATTCGTGATTTAATGTGTATACTTACTTTTTCTTTTGAACAAATTTTTTGCCCAATTTCTTAATGCAATGCACGCAATGAAATAAAGGCAATAAAAATAGTTTCTCGAATGAAAAGAAAATTTCGAATTTTTTTCACTGACATATTTTTATTTTCTCTTGTAAAATTTAGCTCACTGTTTCAGTATAAATGTGCTCATTCACAGATTGCTTTTATCATAAAATTTCTTATTTAAATCTTTATTTGACGTATCTATTGTTATGTGTTTCATATTTTTGTATTTTAAAGCAGTTATTTTCAAAGTATGACAAATTATGAGAATATAAAACTATATGAAGTGTAACAATTATAAATCGTGTGTTTGTATGTGTGTATACACGTCCACACAAATACACAATACACACATAGGTGTGTAAATGGGTATGTATATACAATGCTCTATATGCACTGTGGGAAAATATTAATTTAATCCCACACTCGAAAAGATTTAGAATTATTAAAAATATCCTTCTCTCTGATCATTATATCTATCAGTTTTTTTTTTTTTTTGTATTCTTTATACATTCTTAATTTATTTTATATTAAAGCAATAAAAATGAAATTTAATAACTGATATTTTACTAAGCAGTTATTTAATTTCATATTTATTGCTTTGTTTATCTCTGTACTGTGTTTGTTTCATTAAATTTATTGCATTTACGCAATCGTGACTATAATTTTAATAAATAACTTATTGATAGTGTTAGCAAGTTGCACTTGTTGCGAAATTATTTACACAAAGAAAGATTTATATTATGTTAGACATTCATGAAAAAATTTGCACTTATAAAGTTCAAGTTTTTTATTTATTTTCATTTGATACCATATGCGGCATAGCTGGAATTGAAAATTACACTTGTAAACATATTCAAATCAGAAAAAGAAAAGTTGATGAAGTATGAAAAATCGACTATATTTTTGATCAATAGCAGTAAGATCAACCAGAGCTCACAAGCCATTTTATTTATTTATTTACACCAGGAAGTAACAATTCATTCTTTATGTTATTGAAACTGCACTTTTGAGGACATTCCTTCAAAACTCGATTATACCTGCTTCTGAGCTCGTCCATTGAGCTGGATGAATAACTCGCCCGCGCACAATGCAGGACCCCGGACCAGAAGACTACCAACAAAAGTCAGTCGTGAACACTGCGCTATGTATAAATATGATTTTTTTTTCATTTATTTGGTTACTGTACTGAGAAGGATATAAATTGCGAACTTATTTATAAAGTTCTTTGTACACAAGAGGACAACTATAACTGATGACATGTTTTTTGGCGACTTGGTTGTATCGTCTTTTGTTGGAAAAAGAAACTATTTCGATGAGGAGAAAAAAATCCTTCGCCATCTCCTTCTCGCGATTTTGGAATGATTTGCAGGCTCTCTCGACATTCCATCCCAGTTACCGAGACCAGATCTTGACCCTTTCTTCGAAGGTCGTTTGCTAGAACGACCTTGTCCGAAACATTCTAGGGGGTATTATACCATAGCTCGACAAAGTAATGCCTTCTTCTTTTGACGCGTTGCGCAATGAGTGGGGTGGGGGTGCTGAAATAGAATGAGTACTTCAACGCATTGCAGTTATTTTTATTTCGTGGCCATGACTTCTGCTGGAATTTCCGAGATTTAGTAGAAATGTGAAAACTAGACAGTGCTGTAGAGAAGTTATGAGTGAGATAATGCTAAATATGTCACTAGTGATTGAGGAGGAAGTTTGGAGTCGCAATCTCTAAAAATTAATTGTCAGCAATGGAAATCACTAGATATGTCTGCAATTATAGAATCAACTATTATATTTTAGATTATAGCTGGATATTCTTTATAACTCTTATATCGTTCTTTTTACCCAACAATATTTTTTGAATAACTTTCAAATTAATTATTTTTTGTATCAAATTATTTAGAAACATCGAAAACTAATATTTTTGGTTGTTGATTATTGCAGTTAAGCAAAAAATTGATAGAGTTATTACATACCTTTTGTGGCACCAATGGATTCAGCAGTTGTAGAATAGATCCTGATATGTCACTCCAAAGACTGCAGTCCTGATTGTTATCAATTTTTGATCAACTCAAAATGAAGATTTTTAATCGTTTAAAAATTATTGATCTCAATGATAAAAACTCATATGCTATTTTTAAAGCATCTGTTGCAAGAATCTGAAAATATTTGTTCTATTCTTCAAAGTTTTTTGTGGATGTTTCTCTATGAATAGATTTAGAATGTTTATGATTCTTAAGAAAAATTAAGTGAATTTAATGCTCTACCTGAAGGTTCAATAATATATATTCAACTATATATATTATTTCTTTCTGTAATAAAGTTTCTGTGCTAAGCAACGAAATATCTATTAAGCAGTCATATGAAGTATGTATATAGTGCGCATTTTCTTGTTGTAAATACAGTTTCAAAAATCCTTTTAATTTACTTTAACAATATTTTTCAAGTCTTGTTGTAGAATACCTATAATATTCTATGTTAGGTTCGGCTGAGTTGATAGCTGAATTGTTAGCCTATGGCTCTTCAGCTCAACTGTTCGTGGGTTCGATTTTGCTTTCAGTGATTTAAAATCCATTTTTACTGTTTAAATAAAAACCACTGTGATAAATTAGTCTTCGTGTAAAAATGTGATTGTAGATAAAAACAGAAATTAAATGGAAACGTTTTGAATCGAAACACAGTAAGTAAAAACTAAATCCAAAATTAATTTATATGTGGTAAATATTGTAAAAGGCAACAAAAATAAAGAAATAAAATTAATAAAAAAAGATTTTGAATAAATAAGAGAATAAGCAGCAATACCGTAACAAAATATCAAAATATGATCAGTATTTACACCTATTAAATAACAAATCCAAAAATCTTTAGATTTGTTATTTAATAGGTGATTATGATGTTATTAAATATGCGAAGTGATGGTATTTTAAGTTTTGTTTTATGCGATTACATCTTTGGGAGTTTATTTTTAACTGTCTTTCCTACAATAATTTTTGAAATTTTCTTCAATAATTTTTGAAATTTTCCTACAATAATTTTGAAATTATATCCTACAATAATTTCAAAAATTATATTTTATTAAAATAAAAGGTATAAATTCTTAATAAATATATCTAATTATTATGAAATTTGAATGATGTTATTAGCCTATAATAATTATTTCAATTTATAATGTATGTATTAACCCACTAACGTTATGAACGTTAAATGATACGGTATTTAAAACTTGGAGAAAATATCTAGTTAAAATTTAATAAAATGACCAATTATTTTCTGTAGAAATAGAATTGATTTTTCAGAAAAATTTTTCCTTACAAATTAGTAACTGTACCTAATTCATTTTCCTACTTATTCCACATAATTTAAAACACAGAAGTTCTTATGCAAATTCAATTCATTCAAAAATACCCTCAATTACTTATTCCTTCATCCACTTTTAATGAGTAGAAATCTAATACGCTTTCCAAATTTATGTAAACTTTCATTTACAAAACAGATATCTCGTTATTAATAATTTCGTTAAAACTAGATTGAAATTGATGAGAGAAAAAGTGAAGGCCTTTTACACAAAGGTCTTCTAAAGCGCTTAGAAGCTTGTTGTTCGCAGAATACTTATTAGAGGAACGAAACAACTCTGCTTTAGACAAACGAGGGTCAACTCCGCCTTGGTATTACCTAATTTATCTTACGGTTCTTCCTTTGAAGATACATGGGCAAGCGGGCATATTCATGGGCTTGAACGCTTCTAATTTCTACCTGGCAAGTCTGAATGAACCTCCTGAATTATTCAAAGATTAAGAAGTTGTTTTTCGGTGCCAATATTTTTCAAAAGAAGAGAATTCAAAATATGCTTCAGCCCTTATCCGGAACAAATTTGGATGACTACCTCATGCTATTTAAGATGTGAATATTGTTATGACATCACCATATATATATTATAGCCTATAGTGCGATTTTCTCCTAAGGAAACTTGATTATAAATGTATTACTTAATTACAAATTGTAATACTTGCGCATGTTAACAATTACATTTGCAACCAATTAATTTCAGAAACTGGAATAAATCATAAGAGGAAGTAATTTTAAAAACTAGATTACAGATTATAGAATTATAAAATTGAAAAAATAAATAACAATTAAAATAAAAAAATTTAAATTAAAAAAAATGAAAAAACAGCAATAATTTTAGAATTCATGATTAGGAACTAAAGCGTTGTTAAAATTATAAAATTTTTTGAAGAGCTACTCAAAAAAATCTCTTAAGATTTTTTCAATTTTGTCATTGCAATTTTGAGTATGAAATTCATTTTAGAAAATAAAGTTATGGAAATAAAAATATCCCCATAAATTTTCTCACCTCCTTTTATCTAACTTATTATATTGAAAATATATATTTTATTTTTCTAATATTGGAGATTTATTTAAAATAATTTTTAACAATATCATTGCTAGGGTGCATTTTTCAAAGAATTTCAGTTTTTAAATTTTCTCTATCTAGAAAAATTGATTCTGGAGTTGCCTTTTGTTGAGTTGTAAGAACTATATAGAAAATGTCCAATTGCTTAGAATAATGTACAGAAAAAAATCTAACTCTATGTACAAATGTCTTAAAATTACTTTCATTATCTTTCTATAATTTTGTATAAAATGATGTTTCTTTAAACGAAATCAGTATAACTGATTAAAATATAATTCTACTTGCTGAAAATCTCACTTAATTTCTTCCCACTTAGATGTGCGATTTCGCCACTCATTTCACAAATTGGATAGTAATCAATACATGCTTCATTTCTGCTATTAGCAAATAGGATTTCACGACTTCAAACCTGTTCCTAATTGCTGTCATTGTTTTTATGAAAAAAACAGATCAGGATATGGAATCATTTTTTCACTCTTTTAATCTGCTCGACTCGTAGTTGTCTCTTTAAAGTTTTTGGGTTGGGTCATCCCGCTGTCGAAATCCATTTATCACAACACGGTCAAATGGTAGGAAAGTGGATTATTAATACGCATCTTTCCAAGATTGAAGTAGAAGTAATTTACTACCGTAATAACTCATTTCTTTATCGATTTCCAGAAGCTTACGACTAGTTCAGCAATTTATTACCTGTTGTATTTTTTTTATCTTACCTGGTTTTATTTTTTCTTTACATATTCCTCCTTTGGTTTCCTAGATGATTCCCTCAGTGGTTTAGTTCAAAATTAATGGCAACTCTTCATGTGCATTTCTTATGTTCGCCGGAATCACAATGTAAGAGATGGCTATCACAGAGTCGCCTGGAGGGGTCTTCTAAAGAGTTAAATCTCCGGGGAATTTATTTGTTGAAAAAGGATTATAAATGGTTTCTGTTCTCCATTTTCGTTGTAGATTGCTTCGATATCCGTGTAAGTTGAGGTCTGGAGTACAAGGAGGAGAAATAAATAGGTTTTCATAGGCATGGATTTGAATTTGATTAGAAACAATTACACGGACGATGAAACACTTGCACTAAATTCAAATACCATTGCTGCAAGAACGAAACAGCAGGGTTTCCTTTTTTCTATTCTTTCTGAATGCTTCTCCAGTCGCTTAATCATTTATTTAAATGATGATCGTAAAGAAAATGAAAGCCATTGTACAAATTTGTTAAAGTTTATTCTACTTAAGCATTTTGCATCAACAATTCTTAAGTAATCGATTTGAATATTATCCTTAATCAATATATGTTTTTTTCCCTTTAATAATGGCTAAGAATATAATTCTGTTTTTTTTGTTTTTTTTTTTTTTTTCAATTTTTCTGATATTATATTTTTTAATTTCTTTCAGTTGTACATTTTTTTCACGGGCATATAATGAAATCTTTCTGTATCATAAATTCCGTTTAAAGAAAAATGATATTTTTTCAATATTTAAATATTGAAAAAATTCTTGGCTAAAACTCAATAGAATATCCGAAGAACTTGACCAATTATGGATATTGATTTCAATATACATACCTTTTATCTTATCGAAAGACCATGTCAAAAAAATGAATCTTAGCAATTATTTTAAGTTTTGAATCAAATAATCTTGTAAGTTAATAAAGCTTCTTTTCTCATTCTCGGAGGTCTGCTCAAAGCTTATTGACTCATCCTAGTTTTACTTAGGTTCAGTGCTCTTAAGGTATATGTAATAAAAAATCAGTCATCAAAACGGAATCTAAATAATCATTCTGATGGCACTATAAAATCGCCCTCTTTTTAGGGGAAACAATCATTTCCTAAATTTTAAAGACTACCAAAATTTTAGTTGATAAAGACGATTATATGAAATTTTGTGATGACTATTTTACCTTCGAATTGTATTGCAATATTCAGAACAAATTCTATACTATTTTTGTTTCTCAATGTTTTGCAAAACTGACAAAATTAACAAATATAATAGTTATTAGTAAAAGAAAAATAAATTTTTTATAGTAATAAAGCTTGGACGAAATGAAATATATTTTTACTGATATAGTTTAACAATCTTTATTGAGTTCCTAATTAATATTGAATTGATTTTAAATTTTTCTTCATAAAATTAAAATCAATTCAATATTAATGATATACAAATAATGTTTTTTATTATAATGTTCATATTTATCACACTTAAATTATTGTTATGAATCCTAAAACTTTCGAAAATTTTATCTAAATATTTTCTTTGAAGTCATTTCCTGATGATAAAAAAAAACTATTAAACACTGGAAGAAAATTCATGCAATTTTCAAAATTAAAAAGTCAAAAATTATCAAGAAATTCTTATCAAAAGCTAAATACATTGGTAATAACTAATTATTAACAGTGTTTACTGAAAACTTTGAATTAGAATTTTAGTCTATAAAATTAAAATTTGGTAATGTCAAAATGAAAATTTCATGATATTTTACTTAAAAAAAATATGGAGTAAACAAGTTACGACAAATCAGATATTTTAATCTGAGTCTAAATCCGTTTGAATGAGTATTTTGTTATTCGAATTTTTTAGAAATAGATAAATAATTTAAAAAAATAATTTTGAAATTTTCATAACAAAGTTAATATTGTCAATATTTTAGCAATTAAATTTAATTTTATTGTAAAAATTGAAGTTTTGTTTATAATCGTAAGATATTAACTAAGATTCAGATAAAAATGCTAGAATTTCCAATTATGCACATTTCTCTAAGCTCATATTTAAGGTCAAATCAGGAAAAAACTAAAGTTTTTTATAATTTGCATTTTTAATAAAAATAATCTATTAGAAAATGTAATTCATCATTTGAGAAATTATACCTGATAAATTTACGCTCGAGAGAGAGAGAAAGAGCGAGAAGCCCAAATTATTTGTCATTTTTACGATCTTCTACTTATTGGTATGCATAGTGTATTGGTATGCATGAATGTATGCATAGTGTATTGGTATGCATGAATGTACACTTCTACTTATTGGTATGCATGAATGTTAAGTATTTTATCCTTTAGATACTGAATCTATTTATCGAGTTAGCATATATCTAGACAGTTACAATGTTTATTTTAATAGATGTTTATTAAATTCAACTTATTTAAACGAAGTTATCATTACGTCTAAATTGAAGTTTGAATAGTATTCCATAGATTTTAAATTTCAAGCTCTTATTGATTTACACATTTCTTCATAAAATTAGATAGCTTTCCAAATTATTTAAATTTTTTAGAAAATTCAATTATACTTAAAATAAAAATCTTTAAAACAAAAAACTCAAAAATTCAAAATTAATAAATAAATGAATAATTATCAACAGTTTTTATTGCCCACTCAAAGCCGGAAAAATGCAGCTGGAAAACTTTCAATGATGTAATATCAAATTAAGTTGTTATGTGTATTACTCATTCCTAAAAATATAAATTCATCATAAATCAATTGAACAGTAAATCAAGATGTCTTAATTTATTATTCCTCGAACTTGGTCATGAAACTGATTGTTGTAATTTTTATATCTTGCTGACGCTCTCCAATGAATATTTCGTGCTGCTAAAATAAGTTTGTAATTAAATTATATGAATAATTAATATATCTGCAATCGGAAACCGTGCACAGCCCTTTCACTGTGAGCGATTACGCAACCGAATAATTCAAGACACGAATTTAATTTCGTGGAATATTCATTTGGGCCTGTACTAATCGATGAGGTGTCTTGGGAGCAGGCCTTGAGAACAACAAAAGCCGCAATTAGCCATCAAATGCAAGGAAACTCGTGGAAAAGGAAGAAGAAAAATCAGGAGAAAATGCATTGTTTTCCTCCTATTACATTGCCGGGGTAAAATAAAAGTAATCAATTGAAATACGGAGGAAAGTCACGCAAATTTGAAACCCAAGACAAATTCCTCTGGATGAAGAAGAACAAAAGGAAAGATAGAAGATTAAGAAAAAAGTAAGAAGGGTTTTCTTTCGAAAAGCCAATAATTTTCTTGCAGAGAAGGAAAGGGGCAGAAACCTTGATACTGGATCTCCTCCACGCCTTTTGAGTGAGCGCCCATGAAATTAGAAATGGAAATCGGCGAATTTAAATTCAGTTATTACATCAAACGGATCCTATATCTGAAAGGGTCAATTTCGTGTAGCACTGTCACGAAAGGGGTCTTATTGATGATAAGCCTCTCCTTTTGAACAGTCGCATGTTTCTTCGATTGAGCATTGAACACCACGATCTACCCCCTCAATAATAATAGCCGCGCACCCAGCTACCGATTTGATTTCCTTATAAGGATAGTTCTTAAATTCCCTTTCTGTTTTGCAATTTATCTTTTTTTTTTTTTTTTTCTTTCCGATTCTTCGTATTACTTTTTTTAGGAAGTTAAATTTTGGATATCACAGCTTTTTTAAGAAATTTTTAGATTTAAATCGGAGGAAAATTATATTTCGATCACAAAATTGTGTATTTGAAAGTTTTATTTTTATGATACTAATGTTGGTTGGCTGAGCTTGGCTGTCTATGGTTACTTTTGACTTAAGGGAATATAATTTAAATTTAAGGCTGGATTTTCAGCATCTACAAATATCCATGACTTATGTGGAAGATGATTCTTCAACTATCAAAGTGAAGAACATGGCGATTACCATATTGGTTCCAATTTAAATTTTACGATGTCAATATATTTTGGGCATAGATAACTAGTCCAATATTTACCACATTTTCAATTTCATACACTCAGCTTTAAAAAATTCATAAAATATTCTTGTGTTTTCTTTTCATGCCATTAAAGGCTTGAAATTAGATTCCTACATGACAAATTTCAATTTAAATTGTTTAATTCTCTTGATATTTCTGCCCATAATACAATGACATAGATATGGAAAGTAACAAATACAAGGTGTTGAAATACATTCAATAAAAACAATGAATGTTCTCGCGTTCAAAATTCTGCAGATTATATACTTGACTCCGAAAATTAGTGTTATTCTGTGTAAGTAAAGCGTGAGCGGATTTGACTATAACTCTTCTAATATGAAATAAAAATTCTAAAAATCTAAAATCAGCTAAAATCTAAACTAAACACAGCTAAAATCTTTTCTGTGGTAGAAAAGATTTTAGCTGTGTTTAGCGGTTTCAGCTGAAAGCGAAAATAGTCTGAAACAAATGTATTGAAACAAATAAACTGATACTTGAACCATCGATGATCAATTTTTTGTATAGTAAACTTCAAAATGTTGGTTGCTACTTCGAGTAAGTTTTCTCTTATACTTTTACCAGTCTTAAACGTCTCTTCATTTTATATGATTTGTTATTTTCTGTATATATATTAAGCTTTTCATTACATTAGCTTTTCGAGTATAAATATTAAGTTTTATGAAAGGAACTATTCTATTACGATGTAGAATGACAATGTGTTGAATATGATTTAGTGAAATCCATATAATTTTTTTCATGCCATATCCATTTGTAGTAAGAAATGATATGGCAGAAAAATTAATACCGTTTTTACAAGATCAAGAATCAATATTTTAATTTTAACATTTTTATTCTAGTTTTTTTATTTATGTCATAAATTTGATCGGTAGTTTCTGGAAACAACATTTTGGTACATTGTCTAAGTAATATTTGGCAGTCAGGATTTCACAAAAATCTTTTTAGCTTGAAAAATGCCTGTAATTCCTAAATGTAAACCTTACATCTCTTTATCGTTTTCTGTGAATATTTTCGTTCCAAAATCTGCACCATAAGCATTGTTTTTGATTAGCGAGAAATGATTTATACTTAAAAGATATATACATAAATGTATTTGCGTTTTTTTTTTTTTTTTTTTTTTTTTTTTGTGTCAATTTAAAAAAAAAATTACTTAGCAGTCTAGTTATTTATTAAATCAAGCATATTTCCGTGTTTCATTTTGATTCTTTGTACATCATTTTTAATTTTATAGTTTAAAGCTACTTAATTTGATTTCTTAAAACTTTCATTTCAGTCATAGAATTTAAAGAAATATTTTTTATTATAAGCCCTAAATATTAAAAAAATTTTTAACATTCATTCAGACTTATTTAATATCCATTCAAACAAAAGTGCTTATTTTAATATTTATTCAAACGAAATATATTTTTTCCCTACATTCAATTTTTCATTTTTTACATTGTTAGCTAACTCATTCAAGATAACATAAAAACAGATTTTTAGAAAATTTTCAATTTAGAAACTCGATGAAAGGTCATTCTTAATGGAAAATATTCAACTTAAAATACGCAGCACATTTAATATTCCCTTTATGTTTCAAAAATAACTTCCACTTTTCTTACCACTTACGAAGCTTATTAACTTATTTTTCCTTTCACAGAGTTAATTTACTATTCACTAAATACAATTTTTGAGTACTTAAATGCTCAAGGATTAGTGTTCTGAAATGGAGGGAATTGTACTGCATATTTACCGCCATTGAAAATTATGAAGTATAATTTCCCTGCCGAAAATATACCTGCAAATATTGGGGACAAGGTTAAAGCATCAAATCGCGGGAAGTGGGGGATGTGGGCGTGGGGGTCAAAACTCACACGAATTAATTTTCCCCTTTTGAATTGCAAGAATTGGGTTGGACGTAGATATAAGATTAATGGGCATTTTAATGCAATCATAATTATTGGATTGTTTTTCCTTATATGCGAATGATTGAAAACTGGCCACTTATTTCAACCACTATTTATGTCGATTTCATTATTATTAGAATATTTCTTGCTTTTCATTTCCTCTTCTTATTACTTATTTTTTAATATTTCAAAAATAAAACAAATTTTTAGTACGTGTTTCTATTAATTTTTTAAAAACGATTTTGTTGATTGTTAATGCGATCAGTAATCCAAATTTTTATCAAATTATTAAAAGTTACTTGAATTGTTAATTGTATCTTTATAAATTTTCCACCTTTGAGTATAAGCGTGTAAGTATAGGCAAACATGAGTATGTGCATGTCAGCTTATGGGAATAGATATTTTTCTTGTATTGAGAACAGAAAAGGATTGTAATGATTGCCACTTAACAATGATTCTAAATGAAAAGATGTTGACTTTATTCTTTAGCAGAAATAGACAATCAGAAGAGCGATAGAATATAAGTAAGCAAAAATCTGTTCAACAAATTAAATAAAATCTGTTCTTTTTATATTTTTTCAGTTTATTAAAAATATATTTCTTAAGAATCATAATAAAAATTTACTCAGAAGGTTATAAATTATTTAATTTTTCTGTTTCACTTTGAGGTCTTAATCGTCATAAGAATCTAGTTCTAGGTTTGTTGCTTATATTTATAAATAAAAATATACATTTGCTACTAAAATAACAGTTTTCTATTTATTTTATTTACAATTTGTCTTTGTGAAGAGAAATGAACTTGGTTTATTTTTTAATATGAAGCATTTAAATTTTATAAATTTTCTACACAAATTAATTCATTTTAAATTATTAACCATAAATTGCTCTATCAAAATAATTTAAATACCCCTCTATATTTATTATTTTATTACCACTATCTGGTTTTTAACTTAATAATAAAAATAATTTAATTATTAGAATCTTACTTTAAACTTAAATCAACAAATGCTCAATGAATAATGTTTACATATTCCCTAGATATTTTTAACGTGATTGCATAAAAAATTTTCTGCTGTTTTTTAAAAAGAATTAAGGATACCAATTTCTAATAAAAAATGTATTTATTTTCTAATTCTATACCTATATTATATGAAAACTGGAAAAAATTTTTTATTTTATTCTAAAACAAAGCAATATTAACTCTTTTTTTTACATCAAACTATAATAAAGATAGATCTCAGTTAAATAATAGTTTTGAGAAAGGACCTAATGAATATCTATAGAGTTTGTAAAAATAGATACCAGTTCAGAAGACGACCTCCCTAACTGATATTTTAAAATAGTTCTAATAACCAGAGGTTAAAATTGATAGGTTATTATTAACTATAAATCTTTATCATACAAATAAACTTTTTATGGAAAATAAGAAAATAATGTTTGAATTTTATAAAGTTTTTGCGTAACATTAATTCACAAGTACCAAAATTTTAAAATTTTGGTTTGCATGTTGCCTTATGACCACATTTTTTCCATTTAATGGTTTTCAACCAAAGTAGAATCCATGAATCATTAAATAGAAGGTTATAATTGACCCCGCAGTTTATTGATTCAGCATAATATTTTGGAAAAAGCAAATAATGTAAATCTTTTGAAAAAGATGGAAAAAATTTATTTTACATATTGCTAGTTTGAATTATATATGAGCATTTTTATGTAAAGAAACTAACACACACTATTAATTAGCAATCGTGCATTTACGTATATTTACAGATAAATATTTGAAGATATATGTTTCAGTTTACTTCAACAATTATTAAACTTTTGAGTAAATTGAGTAGTAATATTATGAATGTAAAAAGCATTGCATTTATTCTAACCACTTCTCTGAAAACTGTTTTCAAGCTTAATTTTTAAGAAAAGACATTTTTCCCAACATTTAATTACTATTAATTTTATTCTTTCATATATGAAAGAGTTTACCTTAACCTATAGCAACACACATTCATTTCATAGTCATTATGTGCAACATGCAAGTAACCCCAAACAATCGAGCCGTGTCGTTAACAAATACATCCATTATGATGACTACATTAACAACAGATTTCCGTTTTATTCATCAACTTGCGTTAACAATTAGGTTTGGAATATTAAGATGGATGAATGTATTACAGTGCGAAATGAGGAAAAAAATAACCATTATTACTAGTGCCACGCAATCCTTGGTGATAACATAAAATTTTTGTGAGTCAAGAGAAATAAATGAACAGTACCGGGATGGGACTCACGGATTTCTCATTTTGGCGAGAAGTTCATGGTTCCCGAAGAGAGTTGCTGGTAGCTGTTGGCGTGATAAGCTCATCCTCCTACTAATCGAATAACAAACAAACCCTATTGAAAGTCTTTTTCATCACTTTCCCAAGATTCTTTTGTATGTCAAGGACAATGTTGTTTGGGATTTACTTCCGAATATTTGGTTTTACCCACTGACTTCCTGACTCTGAGGTGCTTAAAGATTAATTTAGTCAGGTGAAAATTCACTTCGAGTAGAATCTAATTGAGCTTTATGATCAAATAGTTAAATTTAGAAAAATATAATATATAATAGATTTATTTCCTATGCATTAAAACTATCTCAGTTCTCTTGAAGGTATAATTGAAATTGTGGATTGCATATTGCCCCTTACATTGTGAAGCGAATTCCTTATATTATTTCATAGAAAAAGTTAAGTGCTTTATGGAAAGAAAAAACATAAGTATATTTATTCCAAGATCTTCTACAAAATTACAAACAGAAGCATAGCATTTGAATAAAGCTTGATTGCATGACACGCTCAGGAAATTTAAACTTCTTTTGTAAGTCTTAAAGATACCTAAACCTTCTAAAGAATCACTTAGCATTGAATAGACAAATTTAAATAATGCATATTTAGTGTTATATTTATTCTTCTATTGACAAAATTAAAAGTATTTTTAAAAATAAGCTTTATGCTTTGTTTGTATAAAATAAATATGTTTCTCTCTCCATCTCTGTTGTGGTGAAGGCAAGTAGATTTAAGTTTAGTAAACCACACAATTTAAAGGAGTTTCCAAGTTGTAAGACCAAGCTGGAAATTGAATTATTATCGTTTTGGCTTTCAGTTCAACTATAAAAAGTGCTTCCTAGGTGTTCGATTATTACCTAGGAATACTTTTGAAGTATATGGTTGAAATCCTGTGCAACAATAGACTTCAACAATAGAAATAGGTTCGTAAATGTTCGATCGTCACCAAGGAACACTTTTGTACTATCTAGTTGAATTCCTTTGCAATCTTTAATTGATAATCGACAAAGGGTCTACACCAAATCAAAGTTTTACAAAAATTTTCGCATCCAAGTTATTGCTCTTCATGAGTTTCATTTGCTAAATGAATACAGTTTTTAACAGGGATTTGAATTTAAGATATCAGAAGGTTACAAATTAAAGCTTCCCACTGACTAAAAAGCATTCAAATAGAATTAATAACTGTACTTACTTTAAGTCATATTAATGACTTTAACCCAAGTCAATAACATACAGATTTCTTTCATAGAGAATGTAAGAATATCATAACTATTTTAAAAAATTCCTATTTTCTGTTACAACAAAATAATTTTATTTTTTAGGAATATAATTTAAAATAATTTCTTGAATATTTATTTACTAGTCCAAATATAATAAGTTTATAATAAATTCCTTCAATTTTTCTATTGATAAATTACAAAATTCTTTTCAGATGACACTCAATTAAAATTTATTTCTTTTCTAGCTGTCAAACAATTTCATATTATGAATTTCTTATCACACGTGATTCTTTTCTTAAACGTAACATAAGTGATAAAATCGATTACACCAATGAATATAAATGCTGTCCTCTAAACCATTCATTGATATGGGAAGAAAAAGTTTGCAAATCGACATTAACATTTTCAATGTTGCGTAGGCAAGTAAGGTGTTGACAATCGACAGATAGTCGTTGGACACTTTCCAATTAGACCTGTTCTGGAAGACTCACTGTATGTGTTTTTCTACCCCTCCTCTAAAAGAAATTTTGATTGATGATTTCTAGAATAACCTTGAAAATCCTTCCCTATTCCCACCTGTAACAAGCATTTCTAAAAACATTTCTATGTATATAAACATTCTGGAGTTGCTTAATTTCTCTTTTCCTTCCTGACCTCCTGCTGTTTTCATCCGTCTTGTTCTACGAACTCGGACATTCATCTGGCATGAAAGAACGGATGACGCACCTTCCCACCCTCATAAGAACCGGATTTATAATCAGGAAAAAAAGAGAAAATATTTAGAGAAGAACAACAGTTAATCAGTTCTTCAACTTGAGAATACATAAGCTTTTAACGTCCTTGATTGCGTAAGAATTGGACAGTGCATCCAAGTCATATAGGGTAAGAAACCTTTCGATAACTTGCACCTCTTGCGCCAAGGACTTCTTGACCACTTGGCTTTAAGAATCCAATCCTTGGAGAGTGCACTTCATCTTCCACCGATTGGCAAGCTTAAATTGTTTTCCGTGAAAAAACATCAACGAAGAGAATCAAATCAAGGTCTTCATCCAGTTCAAAATCGGCGAACACCTGTGGATTAGAGAGATACAAGGAAAGACTGCGTGGCTCCATTTATTTTAATGCCCTGTTAATCTTTTCCATCGGGAATAATTGTCATTAAGCGCACCCAACTTGTTTGGCATCATCTTTTCCTCATCCAAGTCCGCCACTCAGTATTCAAACAAGGCCATATAAACCATCATTTTTTGTATCGGATACTTTCTTAATTTCAGCCTTTCGTTAGACTAATGAGGGTGTATCTGAATAATAGAAGCTTTGTTTTTTTACGCAGCAGGGACCTTCGAATTGATTTAGGGTACTTAATATTTCCACCATTTATTTCCTTAGGAACTCAAGACCTATATTAACCCCATTAGACTTGTGCTATGACTTGAAGACGATTTGAATCTAAATTATTCTGTTTGAAAACATTTACGCATATATATGTGTGTATGTTCCAAGAGAATAATTTAAATGTAATTAGAATATATATATACTTTATAAATCTTGTCTTAGGGTCCTCTGATACACAACTTCGAGAAAACATTACAGAATATTTTTGGCTGTTGAAAATCATGTGGTTACATTATTTATATAATCTATATATGTAAAAATACAGTCTCACCTTCTTTTATCTTCTATTGATATTGGGTTTGTAATTATGCTGTATGACAGTACAGATATCTACATATGTGTGTATATGTATAATCTTATATATAAACTTATTAAAGCAATAAATATTACTTCAAATTTGCATATCTACATTTGGTACAAAAAATATGCTGTTCAGAGTATTCCCCCCCCCCTCTATTTTTTGTGTAACAATTTTTTTTCTTGTCATTATTCCTGCTTCAATTATTTTACGTAAAAGTGATGTACTATTTTGCATGATAAGGGATCTATAAAGAAATTTTGTTTGCCCTATTCAACAATTGATTCCTGCTGATGTAAAAGAAAAACAAACTCGTGCACAAATATAATAAAATATCAATTTTATGTTCTTTTTAATTCTAATCTTAGTTAAAAATCTCTGAAATAGTGATATGTAAGCAATTTTAAGAGAGAGAGAGAAATCTTGGCTATTTTGAATTTTAGGACCAATTTTTTTAATTCACTTTCTTTTAATCAATTACCTTTATTGAAATATATCACCCGGAAAATACATTTTGTATAATACAAAAATAATTCATTTACTTTTTTATTAACGTATGTAAGAAACATTTTTATTTATTTATTTCTTTCTTTCTTTATTTTTTTTTTACCATCTGCTTGTAGAAAATGCTAAATTCAATATACAACAATGTACATTATAACTTTATCATTTAGTATTAAAGTTTATCAATAAACATAATCGTTTGAATATTAAATCTTTTAATAGTGAAGTATTAAATTCCTTCCTATACATATTGTAACAAAAATTTTCAAAAGAAGAAAAGTAATTAATTTAAATGAAAAGATACTTCTTGTGAGTAAGTGTGTGTCTAGTATCGTAGTTTACCAATTTACATATGACTTGTATTTTTATGTTGATGTGTACAAGCTAAAAAGGATGAGACATTAAATTCTTCCATTGTTTTTCTTTCTATTTTTAAATTTTAGCTGCCATGTATTTCATACATGCTTTGAAAATTATTGAAAAACTGACACGAAATATCAGAAAAAATATTAAATTCAAGGTTAACAATTTAATATGCATAAATATTACATAGTTCACATTTCTTTTATAATTTAACTATCAGTAATGTAAATAAAAATTGAGAAAATAGTATCGACAGTTTTTAATAAGTCATATTCCAAATTCTCGAATAAATGCAGGTGATTCGCAAATTTTTTATCAATTTCAATTTTACGTGATTAATTTTTTTTTTTTTTTTTTTTTTTTGTCTTTGTAAATAAAACATTCAGGATTATAAAAAAGATTAATTCTTCTTAAAAATGACAATAAATGTTTGTATTATGTTTATAACTATAATACAAGGATTAAGTAATTACATTAAATAAAAAATATTTTGAAAAGCAAATTGTATTTGGAGGATATTTCAAATTAAAACTATTCATCCCTTTATTAACCATTAGATGAACAACAAATATTATTCATTATTTAATAATATTACATATTTTATTTCTCCATCCATTTACAATATTATTTTTTTCAATTATATAACTGTAAGTTAAACTCAATCAAGTTTATCATTTCTTCAGTGATAATAATTTTTATTCCTAGAAGCGTAGTTCATAGATAAAGTGACGGTTAGCTTTTATTTTTCTGTGAATTTACAGCCTCTTGTTTAAATACAAAGAAAACATGAATAACAGAAATCGTTTCAAAGATTTTGTTTGGTTTTTAAAAGTGAAAGACCATTTCCTTGATGGATTATTATGCAAACTTTCCATTGCCAAGTTTCTTCTATGGAGTGGTGTAAACGTTTACGAGAAACGTTATTAACTCGGATGTCAATCCCATAATGACATTCCAATCGTAATATCAAAGAATGATTTTTGGCTGCTTACCTGATAATATTATTCTCAACAACTAACTATGCATCTATAATAAGTTCTAAGCGCATAAATACAAAAGCTGTTTCTTTCGGTTGTTTGTTAAAGGACATCCTTGACTTTTCAAAAGCAACCAATTAAAAACCAACCTTAATTTTCTAAACCACCGATTTAAGTTGTTTTTATTTTCAGAAATCCAAGAACTTTAAATGAAAAAATATGAGTCAAAACATCCAAATATTTGTGTTTTGAAGAAAGAAATTAGCGCGCACTTTTTTAGGATTTCATCTTGTCTTTCCGCAGGTATTTTAATGATTCACTTCCTACTCAACGAAACACAAGCGAGAGAAAAGAGAGAGACGCCCTTTTTTCTCCCGCTCAATAACTCATTAACCAAAAACCTGGCGATCTTTTCTCTTTGCAATATTCAAGCATTCAAAAAAGCTTGTTTGTTCCTAAGCCAAAACCGCATGGCTACTTTTCTAGTTGAGCAAGAAGCTAGAAAGACCTTGGCGTGCCTTTTAAATGCCAAACTCACCAATCTCGTTGATAAAAAAATTTTTTTTTTCAAGTTTTGATAACTGGAAGAACTTACTCACTTCCATTCATTATAGTTAGTATCATTAACTGCGATTCATCATGAAATAATCTAGTGTTGCTTATTTTCTCAACATGAAATTCACATTCATAACGAAGCGATTCATTTCCGGTATGGTGTAACATTAGCTTGTATTGTTTAGTAAACTTTCAAGTCTTTCATATAACATATTTTTAACATGTAAATTAAAAATATGTTAAATGAAATTAAATATATTTTTGCCATTTTTATATATGTATTATACTTATGCAGTATGGAATTAAGTTTTTAAAAGATAAACATTTAATTTCTTCAAATCCCTCTTAAAGTTTTCCAACCCTTTACAAGTTACATGTATTTTGTAGCTTTCAAATGTTTTGTAAATAATAGTTAATAAAGATCCTAACTATATATATATATTTATATTAAATGTGGAAACACCTTAATATAAGTAGAGATTAAAGTATCAGAAGTTTTTGGTAAAAAACAGTGATATAGTTCAAAATTGTATGTAGAATGTTTGATAACTGCTCTTGTATGAATGTTTTAACTTAGTTTAATGTGTATGGCAATACCCAGTAAATAATCTAACATCATAAATGTGTTTGTAAAGTATATAAGCATCTGTTTTATGGGTTGGCTTTTGATTAATAGTTAGCCTTATTCTTCCATTTTGTAAAAGAAAAATTCGGGATACTCTCGAGTAATCTCACCATTTGTGTGCACAAAGAAAGCAAAAATGCAGAACTCAGTCACGTTTAAAAATAACTGGGATTGAATAAGACAAATACCACGCCACCGAGTAGAAATAGCTAGGCTCATTATCTGTAAGACAATAAGCTATAGTCAGCCTAAAATTTCATACCTAATGTGTAAATTTTTCAATAAATTTATAATGTAATCAATACTCAATTAAAAGAAGCAAATTTAAATATAGTATTATATTATAATTTTTATCAGACTTTGAATGAATATTTTCAGTTTAGAATATGAAAACATTATTTTAGATTCAATTTATTTCTTTCAAAAATACCAGAAGAAATGGAATATTATTAGTTTAGAAATTAAATAGATAGAAAAGTGATTACAAGCAAATTTTGATAGTTCTAAATATAGAAATGTGGTATATATTTACATATCCTAAATGAGCAGTAATTCAGATTTTAGACATAAGATAATTTACAAATTTCTATTTGAGAAGTAGTTCTTTTATAAATATTGGAAGAGTTGGTTTATGATAAAATTGAGCCGAAAAAAATTTTCAGAAGTATTTCTAATGATTATTAATAAATTCATGAGATTGTTACGCATTAAATGAACATTCTGATTTCAGTTGAAAAACGTAACTAAATTATTTTGAAAATTTATATTCCACAAGTAACAAGAAAGTTAGTAAAAAAGAATTCATGTGCAGAGATTTTCACAAGTACTTCTAAATATTACTGATAAATATTACAAAATCTACTTGAAAAAGCCTTTTACATGTGAAGGTTGAAAAAATAATTAGTAGTAGAATGAAAAAGTAAAATTCCAAAATATAAAAAATAACAGATATGAACACAAAATCTTTCTATTAGCACATGATACAGAATATTTGACCCATTCAAAAGAGGTGCAATATTATTCTTTTATGAGAATAACTTCCAAGATTTTAAAAAAGAACACATTATTTTATACAAATTGGTAAAACGTATGCCTGCTATCATTGAATCTAACTTAATAGCCTTATATGGCTACATAATTATATTATTCGTCAAAACACCACGTGCTACCTTTTGATTCAAATACTTTGAAGGAATAATATGCCTTAAGATAATATCCAGAAAGTCGCGCCATGCTTGACGTCAGAATGACGTCATCAAGAAATGAGCAAATGAATTCAAATGGCGTAATTAAATCAAAGGAATTTGTTGGTGAAATTCTGTCTTAATTTATATATTTGAATGAACCAAAAACGTTAAGAAGTACTGTGTGGTAATTAAACATATAATTGTAAATTAAATTTGCAACATAAATGCTTATTAATATATATATATTAATTCTTATTATAATACAAATAATTCAAAATGCTTTAATAAATGGCGTTTAAAAAAGTAATATAGTCTTTTTTCGTAATAATAAAATACTCTTTTTCTAAAAAAAATATCATATTTTTAACGCTAAAAGTAATATATTTTTCTATGTATTTAAAAGAAAATTTTATTTACTATAATAAGTCTTAAATATATAAATTTCTTTATGATATATTTTAGGACCAAATCATATTTAAATTATAAATTAATAGAGTTAATATGATAATACTTAAAATCCAATTAAACCAAAATTGTCAAATACATGTACCAAAATCTGTTCCTATTTTGTTGAATTAGTAAGTTTTTAGCTTTTGGTCTTCAATTCAACAATTTGAGTGTTCGATTCGCATCTCGGATTTAATTGGTTATAGTAGCTCGGAATACACATCTAACTGAAGGTCCAAGTCGAATTGTTATTATGTGCAAAAAGTGACCACTGATCAAGAAACAAACCCAACTGTATATGTTTTAGCACAAATTTTAGCTTCCAAAAGCCGTCTAAATATTACGTCATAAAATTTAAACGAAATTATGAATGTGAAACTTGAACATAATATTATATTAATTTAATGGTATACCTTAATATTTTATTAATAATTATCAATATTTTTTAATATATTCTAAAATATATAATATATAAGAGTTACTTATTTAATGTATCATCTATATTTATTCATGTACTGTTTTAAGTGATTTCTCAAATGTCTTTATATTATGTTTGATTAAAGTAGCACTAATATGTAATAATAATTTGAAACTTTGCGTAGTTGAAACTTTAAAACGAGTTTCTCGAGTTCAAAAAATTCCTTAGAATTATTAAAAACAATCAAGTGTATCATTATTTCCATAGTGGTTTATCCATACTTTTTAGATTGCCTGCTATGATTGTCTTGTATGTCAAAGAATCTCTTTTCTTACTCAATATAAGCGTAGCCCTAAACTTGTCTAAAAGCTATTAATTCTAAAATGCAAAACAATTTTCATGCATTAAAATAAATTAGGATTCCATCTTTATACCAAAAACGGGTTGAATAATGAGCCAGGATGTTTATCTTGTCAAAATACTTTGTGGAGTTTCATTGTTTTTCTGGAAATTTAAGTGCAAAATTACTTGTCAAATGTCATTCTTCTGTTATTTTCTTAAGCGTCGAGTGATGTAAATAGGAAGTTTGAAGAACATAATTGATTTTTAATATTGTGTTGTTTTCTTCCACCGGATCGTCCAAGTTTTGTTAAATATAATAAAAGGTAATTTGATTACCGGATTGTCAATGACAACAAATTCTGTGTCGATAGTTTGCGTATATAACTAATGATAGAAAATTTTGGTAGACATCTAAGAGCTTTTATATTATTTTCCATGATGTATAAAAAATGTTATTTTTTTAAAACTCTGGATTATACTAAATCTTTTTGCCTTCAGTTCTAGAGTTACAAGCTTAGAAATTAATTTTAATTCCATATCATGTTAAACCACCAAATTAAGTCATATGGAAATAATTTAACAAAACAAACTGGGATTAATTTTTCGTACTATTCAGAAGCTCCTAAACATAAAAATTTAGCTGTTCCAATTGGTTTAATTATGCTGGAAACAAAACTTATATCTCTTTTAATAATAACCAACAAGCATTTTTTCAAGTTAGTAATAGCCTCTAAAATTTGTTTTTGTTAGGCTGATCACATTTTTCAGTACAGTGCAACATAGAATTAATTCATTTCTCTAAAATTAATTTTTCAATATATTAACTATTTGGCCTAGAAGGAAAAACCACTACAGATTTTAAACCGAGGTAGATATCAATTTATTAAATACAATTTGACTGTAATTTGTTTTCAAAAGATTGTTGTCTGTTTTTTCATGGTGGACAAACTATGCTTACTCTCATAGATTCATAATAATCATCGGTGAGAATTACTTTAAAAGCTTTTCGTGGTTCAATAACAAGTCATTAAATATGAAAAATTTAAAAAAACAGTTGGTTGATTTGTGTTTCTAGTATATATAATTTTTTTATGAGACACTGCTTTATAAAATAAAAATAAAATCCAAGGCATTTTGACACCGTTTAATTGAGAGATAAACGGCCTATGATTGTTGTAAACATTTTCTGTGGCCACTTCATAAATTGTCTCCCGGGAGAACCTTTCATAGATAGTAGGATTTACTCATGTGTTAGAAGGGCAAAAACTCGGAAAACTCTCAAGCAACCACCCAAACAGACGTACATTCAAAAAAGGCAAGGCCTTTAAATATTCATTGTGTATCGCTTTTTGACTGGCCATTACATAGTGTTTCGTATTCAAATATATCATGAAAGAAAACTGGGAAAGAGCCAAGAATCCATGCGAGTATATGCAGAGGTGCAACAACCATCTTCTGTTTTTCAATAGTAGCTAAAATACAAAGAGGAGCATTTAATCCTAAAGAGCATGGTGTTCTTACTACCCATGGTGAATCTATTTCTGCTTATTAAAGAACTTTTGTTTACATTTTGCCTCGAGCATAGTAAAGTTACTTTTAAGTTATATCTCTGGTTATACATTTTTCTGCCAAATGAAGCTGCTAATCACATTGAAATTTTTAACCATAAAATTGACAAATTTGAGAGCTGAATTGATAATTCCTTCAATTTTCCAAATCACCAGCTGGACATTAGAATCTAAAAATATTTAACTTGCTTTGACTTTTTAGACATATTTTTTTCATTATTTTTTTAAAGATCAGGTATCGAACATGCGGACTTCTGTACACAAAATTACGCTTTTCCCACAAGTTTACTACGGATCAGTAAGAAATTAAAAAATATTTAATTTATAGTTAAAATTCGAAATTTATTTAATACAAGATATTTGTTCATTACTTTAAATGCATAATTATATCCAGCCAAATACTTTAATAACTTCCGTAAAATCACTGAAATATCTTTAAATCCAATAGCTGGTTGTAATATCCGGCCTTACAAGTAAAAAATAATTGCTGTTACCAATATATGAAGTTTGTTACTTAAGAAACATTCATTACTAATGAATACATTTCATTGTTAACCTGCATTTTTTCTCAGATATTCAGTTTAATTAGAAAAATGATGAATGTTCTTCGAAATAGCAATCATTCGGGCATGATGTCATTTATTTAAATATTTTCTATTTGACCATTTGAGTGTGACATATTCTATTTTTTTATGAAAACAAATCATATGAAATACAAAATAAACAATTAAAATATCCTATGACTAAATATGCTGTTTCTATATACAGCAATGTTTTTTCCTATTGACTTAGTGACACAGTTAAAGTTTCATTAATTTTTCTAAACTCATGGCTCATTAAGCAAAGCTTTAAAAAATTAATTAATTTTATAATATTTTAAAAATAACAGCAGTATTTTTAAAATATCTAACAATGAATTTACTAATTTATTTGTCAAAAAAAGAAAATATTGTTGATATGATATTTGAGTGTGCGTTAATTGCATGCAACTAAATTTTTTATTTGGGAAAAGATTTAGAGTTTCTCTATGTACTTATATCTCGTGACCTACGAGTGAAAATATATTCTTTCAAACAAAATGCATTAAGAACTTTGTTGATATTGCGAAATTTCAACAAACAAAAATGGAAGTATTTGTTAAGTGTTTATGTTTATAAACTAAAATGAATTAATATATGATATAAAATTGATTTATTATTTTCTGCATTCAAAAGAAAATAAATAAGATTATTTTTCTATTTAATTTATTTTCCATTGTATTTTATTCTATCATTGCATATCACAACTATTATATCCCGTATATATAACTGTATATTCCTGAACAATTTTGAACCTTGTTTAATTTAGTTAACTTAAAATATTTATGATTTTGAATTAGCTACTTGTATCCATAGTTTATCAATGATTACTATGTTAAAGGTATAAGATCGAATTAATGAATAAAGGATCCATGCTCAAATTTTTTCCGTTTAGAAACTCATGAAGTCCACTCCTTTATCATCTGTCGCTGTTTATAGTTCATACATACTACCTGATTTTGGCGATCGATAACAAAACAAATATCATTTTGGAACTATAACTTTAAAAAGTGGCAATACATAGTGCCAATAGAAAATCATGACCAAAACACTATTAATTTTTAATAATCGTTGTGTATTTGAAAACTTTGCATACTTTTCAAGGCTGCTTTATCTATTAGAATATTGCTTTAAGCACAATTTTTTTTTGTTTCATCCTGTTACCTCTGCATCTGATGGCACTGCTAACAGAACCAGTTTTCTAATAAGACATTGCTTATTAACATCTTGAAAAGAAATAATGGGAATCCATGCAACAAATTGAGAGTCTCACATGGTCTCCGAGTTTACCTGTCTCATCCAGCATTTATATTTTTATTTGTATCTAAGTTTGAATATTACAAGAAGTTTAAATATTCTAATGGTCTATTTACATCGTTCAAAGTCAAAAATATTTCATAACATAAATATATACTACTATGCCATCATAACCCAGATTATATACTGAGTTTGAATTGGAGATGACAAAATATTTTAGAATCACCATTTCATTTGTAAATTTTTTAGGATTAAATTATTTTTTTGTTTTTAAATGTGTCAATTAGGTATTTATATCGATTATTGCATCTCAAGACTGAATTTTCATTCAATATTTATTTACTCATTTTTAATATTGAAACTTTAAAATTGAGCAACTTTAGGTAGAATTTCCTTTCTTATTAGGAATGTTTCCTGTCTCTAATAAATTGAGCAATTATATTAGTAATAGAAAGTTTAAATTGATATTGTGATTTAGCCCATATAGAGTATGTAAATGCATTTGTAATATTTATGCATATATGTGCTGTTCATTATAAGGCATTTAATTTAATAGTGATTTTCTCATCTTCTAATGATAAATATGTAGTTCCAATGGCTTATTAGAAGGTAACACGTCTCATTGAAAATTATAAAATTTACATTTTTTAAAATTCCTTGATTCTGATAGTTATATTTCGTAAATGCTTTTCTTGTATTGCAGTGTAAAAGAAAAAGAGATTTCCTTTATTTAAAATCAAAATTGAGAAACTTCATATTTTGATTTTATAAAACTTTTTTATAATGAAACATTATTGCAGAGGAATTATAAAATGGCAAGATTAAAATTTAATGGAATAAAATTCTACTCTCTTTTGCTTTCCTTTTCCTTAATGTATACTAAATTTCATAATGTTTCTTAAATCATACAATTTTAAATTTAAATCCATTAGTAAAATTTATAATTAATGAAATTCTAGTTATTTATTTCTCAAATTTACCTATATTATCCAAATTTCTCAGCGAAGAAACATTAACATAGATATCACAGTCAATTTTAATTTTATGGCAATGATTTTTCGTTCTTTGCTTAATTTATGGAAAAATTAGAAGAAAATTTTGATAAAAGTAATAAAATCAGAAGGACATAGAAAAATACATACTTCATAATTTATAAAGGGATAAATTCTTGCTTTTAATGACTTGAAATAATGCATGGTTTCTTTTTACACATTCTCGCTTTAGGAATAATATGTGGTTATTAAATGTAGAAGTAATTATTAAACACCGTGTAATTTCATAAATAAAGTCTCGATAACTACATTATTTTAATGAGTAAAATAAATAATGATAAATACTCGATCATTTTGATAATTCGACCCATTTCTAAAACTCATCAGTTAATTTGGATTCTCCTTTCTTAGTAAGAAATTATCAACAAAGCTTTGTGCAGAACATTATGTAAATGTCACTCTATCATCCATAGTAAGGTTTATTTAAGTGAATAACCCCATTACTACGAATAGTTTTTCACTTAAATAACTATTATTATATCTTTTGTTAGTCCGCAAATTTATTGTAAAATAAAATTTTTATTTTCAATAAAAACTTAACTTTGGAAAAAAATATAATATTTTTAAAGTTTATCATCACACACAAATGCTATGTTTATCTCAGATGATTTAAATGAAATTTGTTTTTGTAAACTGACTTTTATTCATCAATTTTACAAATTCTTATAAGCATTTTAAAAAAAAAATTCTGTTATAAATGTGCATACGTTTCTAATATTTCACACAGAGATTCTAATATTTCTACGTATTCACTTCCGTGGTTATTACGTCTTTAGAAAAAAAGACAAATTCCACTTGACATTTTTTATCAATCAATTCAGATTTCGAAACACCCTCCAACATCGTCATCCGTCCTGTTTACAACTGCGGAATCTTCATTTTCATTCAAAACTGGTTTTAAAATTTTTTTCTTAAAGAGCGATAGATCAGTCCTTGGCCTTCTCTCAGACGGCGGAAATAAAATTTAACTAATATCCCTCGTAGCCACCAGGTGGAGTAGGTTACTGTTTCTTTTGTTTTTAATTTCCTCAATTAAATTTACTGGAAAAATGCTTATATTGGCTTCCGTTTGGAAATGGAAAAACATAATTATGTTTCTTTAACAGATTAGTAATTTTAAAAAAGTGTGCATTTATAATGTTTGTTTTTCAATCAGGTCACTTTATTTATTTTTATTGTTTTAAATAGTTAAATAGCTTATTAATGAATCATAAAATTTATATCAAATGTGAAGAACTGCAGTTTTATAAAAAAACTAATAATTCAATAGTGAAGTGAAAGATGAGGTGATATTATAATAATTAGTACATGTAGCAAGATATGAGTTTTATAGTGACTTATTTTCAGTTAAATCAATAATATAAATAAGTGTGTTTACTTCATAATTAGAATCTTGCATATTTCTTTAATTGGATGTTTTTCATTAAAATTTAAAAATAATGTACTTAGAAAATTTAATTTAATAAATTTTCCTCCTTAGAAATAATATTCTGCTCATTTTATATCACATTGACATTTTTCAGAAATTTTAAGCTATTCATAAGTTGATAATTCAGTAGTATAATTTTAAATTTACATTTAAAAAAATAATTTTGTTTTATCATTTTTACTGCACAAAATAATTTTTTTTATACCACTATACAAAGCAATTACTTTGTATAGTGACATTATATTACCTACATTAACGTTTTTAAGACTTATTCCGAAGTCTATTTTTTTGAAATTCAATTAAAAGTTATTTTCTTACTTGCAGCTGATTATATCTAATTATTTTCTGCTCCTCGATTGTATCAATGGTTTTTCAATAAATTAACTAATTCCAACTGTTGCTCTAGCATTTAGTAACAGTATGGTGAACAAACACGAACATGACACGATGATGGAATTAAAGACTTAATTTAAATATTTCATCTCTCTTAAAGTTGCTTTTACTACATTTTTAATTACGATGACACAATTATATTACCTTTAGAGCTCAATATGTTGGATAGAATTTGATTTCAGAACCAGAAACTCTAAAATCGTTCTGCTTCGTGGCATTAAATGATAAAGCTTCTTCACTTGATTTCTTTCATGATGACTGATATGTAATTTAATTACCAGTTTTAAAACTTTTAGCTTTGAAAAATCCATGCACTTTGTATCTGTTCTTATTCTAACAAATATCATGATGACATAAAATTGCTGTTAATAAATTAAATTGTTAACCAAATTGACTGTCAGTGATACAACAATTAAAGAATCAGATTGAAAAATCATTATATTAATCTTTTGAGTTGTTGTTATAAATTTAATCTCACTCTAGAAAAGTAATTATGTTACTAAATCCTTTTCTTTGTTAATTAAAAACAAATTTCTAACCACAAGTTGAATAAATTACTTCAACAAAAGTCCTAATTTCAAATTGTAATTGGGATTTCCCATGATAGCAAGACAAAAGAAACGATCAACAGTTCACTTTTTCAGTAGTTGTTGAACGTGACACTTACTCAGTCGATATCAATGGTCCGACCAATTAGACCATCGAGGAAGTGGCAAAGCTTATTGAATGTCACTTCCTTAATTTGTTGCTTGACCTTTTCTCACTGCTGCACAGCCCCACCCATCCCCTGGACCCATCGACAATGGTTCCTCGAAGAATCAATCCAAATCTTCTTTTTTTTTACTCGTATCTCCCTCTCTTTCTTCTTCGTCAAGTCATCAGACTGTTCGTGACTGACTCCTGCCACACTCGCAGGACATTTCGTTTCTTCTGGTGGTGGAAGTCCCAAGCGCTGTTCTGTGGTTGAATATGAACTCGACGTCTCCTCCTCTTCCACTTTAGTTAAACCGAAGTTCAGAGTAATAAAAGGCTTCGTTTGCTGTATACGACAATTATTTCTGAAAGTAGAGACTGCAAGATAAAAAAAAGAGAGTCCTGAGAGAGTTCATTGACTAAGTAGTTGCTTGATTGTGTTTCCTTCATGTTTTTTTCTTAGGCAATATGGATATATATTAATTGTTGTTAGTTATTTCTGAGATTTAGTAAGTAATTCACTTGGAAACAACATCAGAATAATAAAAAGTATCCATCATAGCAAATAAGAATTTTAAAAATGAAAAAGCATACAGGAAAAAAGACCTCCTAAATTGCTTAGTTTATCATAAAAACATTTTCATTTGCTTTCTTATATATAAACCTACACTCGAATAGTAATGTTTGTTTTTCTCATATTTTTTGTTAAGCATAACATAATAAGAAACCAGTTTCAGATGAAAACATTTTTGATGATTAAGGAAATTTTTTATTTTTGAAGAAAATATTAAAATTTGAGTTAACTGACATTGAACAGTAAATTACTTTTCACACACAAATATCCATACGAACCGTAAAAAATATTCATAAAATGAATAATTATGACGACTTACAAGTTTCAACTTCAATTGATTTTGTGCTCATTCCTTTACTGCCACTTTTTTTGCATACGAGTTAAGTTTAACTTATTTGAGGTTATAGCCGATTGATTAGCGTTCTGATATTTGGTTCAATAGTTCGTATGTTCGAGTCTCAATTTGGACTTTGAAGTTTGTAGTGCTCTGGAATTCGGAATAAATGATAGATCTCGATCTAATTAAATTTCACTTGCAGAAAATGATCGCGATATATATACACACACACACACATATATATATATATAATGATCGCGATATATATACACACACACACACACACACATATATATATATATATATATATATATATATATATATATATATATATATATATATATATATATATATATATAGATAGTTTAACAACTTAAAAAGTAATTTTGAACGCATTGTGCAGTAATTGATTTTTTTCTCCACTCAGTATTAGTATTTTTTTACTTCCTTGCCTAATATCCACCGTATATTAGCCATCTGAATTGACTTTTCACGCATAATATATTGTATTCACATTGCTTAACGGAAAGAATCGGGATAATTCTCAAGCATTAACTTGAAAAAAAAAACTCACGCACACCTGTAAATTAAATATGTAATGAAACATGTATAACATAAATTCTTGTCAACATCAAAATTTAATTTTTAAAAAATGCCCTTTTTATATCTATCTAGGTTGACAATATAGTATGTGCATTAAAAACGCATTTTTAATTTAGTATAAAATTCTGTTTAGTTTAATAAACTTTGAACTAAGATAACTAATATTGTTTTTTAGTGCATTATTCTAATACTTGTTTCAACTCGGTTTTATACTTGTTTCAAGATCTCCAAAACTTGCAGTAGACTACAATTCCAATATGTCAGTCAAAAACAAGCTAAATTACTTTGTTAAAATATATCCTTATTTAGTTAGTCATATTTGTCTAACTAAAAAGGTTATAATTTGGAAAAAAATTTATTTTGATAAAAGCAGTATAATTTTTATGTTCGTCTTTGTTTTTCATTATTATTTAGTCTCTCTTTACAAAATCACTTAAAACTATTTCTTAACGAATGTAATAGTTAAGCATTGTGATTCTTCATAATCCAACTATTACCTGATCTCTAATTATTGCACCTAAAAAATTTCTTTTATAAGAATAATATTATTTTCACTCTCCAAAGAAAAATTTAAGGTTAAATAGCTTAAAATTAAGTTATCAAATAATTCACGAGGTAATCAAATCAAATTTTCAACTTTTTTATCATAAGACTACGAAAACTATGAATATATAATGAATCATTTTCTCCAGAAATCTATTCAACATCAACTGTTAGGACTTTCGAAGTAAAAATGCAAATTTTAAATGATTATTAATCACTAGCATAATTTATTAATTTTTTAAATTAACATACAATCGTTAATACTATTCAAAGCCATGATTAGAAAACTAATAAGTTTGTTATTTCAAAAATAAAAATTAGTTACACCATTCAACGAATTATTTTATCATCATTATTAAAAAAATTCATCTGCTTGCAAAGAATCATGAATATTTGTAAATAAGAATAACTGTGTGGGAATCCGAATAAAGTAGTTCTCTTATTAGTTTCAAAATGAGCTAATGGTAACAAATAGCATTCGGCTTGCGACAATAGGTTACTGCTAACACACTGGGAAGTAATAAATTTTGACAGTGCAGGGGTCCAACCACCGAAGTAACATCATCGGATTAGTATAGGGTATATGAAGATTTAAGTCTTCAATAAAATATACTGCTGAACAGATGCCAGGCTCCCTGTAGGTAATAAATTCCCAATCGGCTGAGTGTGACGCGGCCTCCAAAGCGTCCTGCTGATTGCCAGTCGAAAACCAACACCACAATCTTTACTCCGATAGCAAGGTCGAGTTCATGAAAGGGGTGGACTTACGTCCTTTTTTTCCCCCAAATCAAATTTCTCAATCTGATGGCGAGTCAAAGTCATGATGGAGGAGGGGTGTGAATGAATTCTGGATGCCAGGCAAAGGTTGAAATGACGTATCATTGTTATTCATTTCCCTGTTCGTTTTTTTGATAGCTTTAATAAATTACGTGTTGATTGATGGAATAACTATAATTTATTTATTGGAACTCACTTCTTTATATATCTATAACATACAGATGCTTAGGGAATAACAATCTTATATTATTTCCCTTTTACTTTATAAACTAGGGTGGCCATTTAACTGATGGCATTGACAGAACATTTAATTATAAAAGTAATGAGATTCGAAATAGGCGAAAATAGAAATGCCCATATCATTATAAATTTTCTGAAAAATAGAGACTAAATTGATAAACAACATATTTCTGACAGCATATCATAAGCTATTCAAGGCTTTCATAATTCTTTCTTTGAGGCATTACTGGTATTTCGTTATTCGGTATAGTGGAATTTAGAATAGGCCAGAGTCGGTATACGGAAAGGAATCTTTTTCTTTGTGTTGCTTATATTAGTGTTTCAAAAGAAAAAGAAACCAAACACCACAATGTATCAAAGTTTTAAAACAAAAATTCACTATTTTTTTGTTGGTTGGATTTCCTAAAATTGATTTTATGGTTTTAATTTACATATATAAATGTGTGTATATTTATGTGATTCTTTTAAAATTAGTTATGATTATAATTTTATGAAAACCATAGCTGCTATTTACAGTTAGTAATGTAATCTATTAATTGAAATTAAATTTATGATTGTTAATTCCCTTTCAAGTATATGACTTTTTCTTAATTCTTGAAATTTCTCATTAAATTTTAACTCAGCAAATATTATGAAAAATATTAAAAATGCCTAAACAAGGGAGTAAAAATTACATAAAATAGAAAAGTTTATGAAAAATGAATTAAATATAGAAAAACACTTAACAATTAAGTCTACCAAAACATAAATATACTCAAAAATTACAGTAGTGAGAAATAATTGAATAGCAATGTTGTGATAAAAATGTGTGGGCAATCAAAGAAACACATGTTCCAAATATGAACTAAAAATTCAATCAAACTTTCCCCATATGGTAGTTGCTTATTTATTTTTACTAAAATTGCCTTAACCTTAAAAACGGCAACGAAATTTCGTTTTTATAATCTGACACTTATTATCGTGTTATTGTTTTTTGTTAGACAGTTTTTATAGCATTTTGTATATTCTTTTTGTTTTTTGTTGTAATCACTGAATTATTTTCTTATATAATTTATTTTTAAATTTATTCAATTTTGGATTTACATAATTTCATTAATTAAATATGTTATTGAAAAATTCAATCAATGAAAATAATTTTGTCAGAAATTGCAATACTGTGATGTGCAGCTTAGTAAACTAGTACTCTATCTCTCATATTGACTGAATATTACATGAAATAAATATTTAACTACCAAATAAATGGTTTATAATATTTTTATTCAAATCAAGAAACAACGGAAGCTTCCCAAACGATAAAAATATCAAACACATTTTTATTGGTCTCCAACATGGCATATAAATGCCATCTTTACATTGTTTATAATTGATATACATGACAGTTATTGGAGCATCTATCAAGAACAAATAGGAACTTCGTGAGGAGTGGATCTTGAATCTTTTAAAGAGTTTCTAGTCTAGCCGAGCTAGAGTCGACAACTTAGCTCTTTGATAAAATCAATACATTTTATTGAGTACTAAGTAATTTTGATAAAAAAAATCATGTAGTCAATATTTTTTTATTCCAATTAAATTCTTCACTTGAATGACAAAGTAATGCTTAATAAAAAAAGAACAGAAAGCTTTCGATTAAAAACAAACATACATGATGTCAGTGCCGCCCTTCTACATCACTTGATGTTTTCTATCTGATAACTGTCACATTGCATTTCACAGGCTGTGACAGCTACTATAAGATAGGACACTATTTTAATCGATGGATCAAAACTTATCATCTGTATGTGGGTAACTGGATGAGACAGCTTACCAACATCACTAGAAGCATTTTCGTGTTGTCCAAGGGCCTACTTGTTTTCCCGAAATCTCTGCCAACCCGAGCTTTCTTTATCCTACGAAAATGTAACCACCAAATGTACGTAAAAGTCTGAATCGTGTATTCTCGGCACGAAGTTCCAACCCCGGCTGGACTTTGGAAGAGTCAAGGACGATGACGAGTGGAAGGGAGATTCAGGATCTAAAACGAAAGGATGTTGGCAAAAGTGATGGATGATTTCTTGCTCGACTCCTCAACTGTGCACACCTGGAGAGAATGGGGGCACTTGTTGCATGCTGTTTTACTTTTTTCTTTTTTTTTCATTATAGAGAAAAGGCATGAATAAGTGCGACTTGATTATCGGTGATGTTTTATGCGATGTTTGATTTGGGCCACTTTCAATAACTGCTGGAGTTAAGATTCAGATAAGTAAAAATAACTCGTAGATAAGCTCAGCTTGTGTCAGTGGTGATTATGCAGTTGTGTTCTTCTTTTTTGTGTCGCAGGAACAACACATGAACTTGTTTGCAAGCAGGTGTGGCATATTTTTTTCTAAAAGTGAATGAACCGTTATGTTAAGAAACATATTGGTCAGTATGAGTACTGGATGTAATTTTAACACATGCTCTGCAAGTGGGTTTGCATTACAAGTCAAGAATCAAAAAGTTCTTTTGTTGATTCTATGTATGTGTATGTTTTAAGTATGTATGTGGCTTTTGTTAAATCGGAAAAACCTATTATGCTGATCTTCATTTCGAATCTCTCACTAGTTGAATTAGATTGCAATTTATTCTAACAATTAAATATTGATTCCCTATAATATATTTGTTTTAAATTTTATAATCTTCCTAAAAACTTCGAAAAAACGAAAGTACATGAAATTCAAGACATAAATAGCTTCTATTTTATAGTTTTTTAACTATTCAAACTGATTGCTTTCCTTACTGGAATGCGAAAATGTATTCATGGGGATAGAATTATCCTTGAGCTAATAATATATTCCCATGTCTAATAATAAGTAATCCCGTGATATTAAGCATCAATTAGTAATTAATACAACTCCTGTATTTATTAATTTTAATTCCCGTATCATTAAACCGTACCTCTCGTGTAATAATGGAATAATTAAACCTTGAGTACTTGCTGAATAATACAAATACTTAAATAACAAAATTTGATCCTGTGGATTTAAAATATTGGATTCGTATGATTTTCCTATGTTCTTCTATGTCAATTAGATTATTCTTCTTATTCTAGTATTTTATTTTATTCTTGTTATTGCTTCTTAAATTTTCCAAATTTACATATTTATTTCTAAAATTTAATCAGTTTTTATAAAGTTTAATTTCCAAACTTTTAGGGCTAAGCCTAATATGTTCTCTTAGAAACCTGATTTCCATTTCCCCTGCTAAACTGAGATTTACAGAATTAAATAAATTTTTAGCTAAGCTTTTTCCTAAGAAATTTCAAACTGAAACATTAATAGAATTTTTCGTGTGTGACTATTTTTAAACAATTTATCCAGATTTATATACTTTTATAATGCCTTCTTTCAACTCTTATAATATCGGTGGTGGATGTTCGCTTTTAGAAAATTAAATGTTTCTCTCTACTGATGCTGAACCTTTTACGCTATTGTTTAAAATCATTTCTAAATTGCTTGAAACCAAATCATAGAACAACTGAACAATTACCACTTAACAGATGTGTGTCCAGTTCTAAAAACTTTATTAATAGTGCAAATTATCGAAGAGGCGTGCCATGTCTTAATACTTTTTCTCTACCGAAAGCAATTAAGGACAAGTATCTCATTCTTTGGCATGTTATGCTCGCTTGGCCCCTGCTAAGCCGAGAGACTTCTGACCCACTTTTTCTGGGGGTATTCTAATAGAATAATTCTTGTTCTAATCTAAAGATAGGAGGCGGGGACTAATGGATCTCGAATAAAGAAATGAGGAATCTAAATTTCATTAACGTCTGCGAACTCTGAACTTTTGATACCGACCCCAAGTCGGAAAGAAAGCGGGACTTTCATTTCACCGTTCTTTTGCTTTCGTTTGGCCCTTTGTTCTATAAACGAGCCGTGGGGGTTAATACCCAGATAATGTTTTCAAAAAATATTTCTGCCTAAATTATAAAATGTCCTACTCTTGCATTATAATTCCATTCTTTACACTTTGGTTACTGTATGAAATTGGGGTTCAGTATAATATACTGTATAATGTATTAAAATGAAAAATTTAATGACTCCTCGTGTAAAAAGATTTTTAGAGGTTATGTTTTAAAATAATATCTAAAAAGTGTTTGCTTGAATTGTAAAATAAAATAAATTAATTTATTATTATAAATAATTGTTATTATAATAAAATTAATTAATTTATTACATAATAAACTTAATATCATTCGAGAACTTAGTGTATATATTTCTGCTGCAGAGGTAGAGTAGATAAATTTGTACAAAGCGCCATTTCTTAAAAAACGCAAAAAAAAGAGCCCAGTTTATGATTATAAAACTTAAATGTTACTTGAAGTTCATATAAGTAGCACTTAAAGTAACACATGTTTCATAATAATAATTTGAACTATTTTATAAATATGTGTAACACTTTATATATATATATATATATTAAATAGTAACAGTTAAATTTGTTACTTATTATAAAATTACCCATATTTATTGACCAAAATATAAAAAAATAAAATCCTTTATTTTATATATAAATACTGTAAATCTTTTTGTAGAACATTAATTGAAACCCTTAAAAATAACATTAGTGCAAATAAATTGATCTTTATACATAAATAGAAGTCGAATAATCTTTCTAGATTAAAAAGTTATAAAGAACTTGTTAGTATAAAAGTAAATAATAATTTTTGAGACGAATTTATAAGTTATTTATAGAGAATAGGGTAACTTGCATCAAAAATAAACTGTAACTGTCCGAACTTTATCTCCTTTATGATAATGTAATCTTGATTCTATAAATCCATTAATACGAAAAATATATTTAATTGTACTATGTATATTTATATGCATGTTTATATTAAAGTTAGTTTTGCATATTCAGTGTGTGTCTGATGTTAAGCTTGAAACGTATACGCATCCATGCAAAGACATCCTTAACAAAATGTTTTGATAATATGCATTAATTTCATGAAATAAGACATGAATTTTAATAATTTCTTGGCCTAGCAGTAAATAAATGTCTCATTAAAAGAGCTCATAATATTGTTGCAAAAGCCATCACTAAAACTCTGATCGAACGATTTGAAGATTGCCCAACATTAAAAACTGTCCATTACGGCATCCTTTCCCCATTGATTCAATAGAAATGCGCAATGAATTATGAACATTCGTCATGATTGCAAAAGCCCAATTATGATTTTTAACCTTCCCGAAATCGAAGCCTGTTTTTCTTCTTTCGTAATTGGCTACTATCAGAAAGGCTTCGGTTAACCGAATGCCGAAGAGAACAAAAAACACGCTCAAGCAAGACAAATCCTTATGCTAAAAGAAATACCTTATAACTGTAACCGAAATAAAATTAAGCTTCTATTGGCTATTATCAGTTCCTGCTCTACACAGCTCCACACGACTGGTTCTGTGTTAAGAATAATTATGTTCTTAATGTGTATTTGAATCTTAGATGCAGAAGTTTCTAATTTCAAATTTTATTTTGAACATAAGATTGAAAGGAAGATCCAGGAGGAATGAATTGGTCTAGTAATGAAATTCTGGATAGGTAAAATGTTGCTTTTTGGTTTTTTTAAAAACCATATTTCATATTTAACAAAATCAAAACTGGTATTAAGGTTTAATTTTTTTGATAGTAGGAGTGACTTATTAGAGATAAAAAGCACTTTGTTGATTTTGAAATAGGTGTTTAATTTTTTTTTCAAATAATTTTAACCTATAAGCATAAAACTATATGTTCACGAAAGAATGGCAATTAGAATAGATATCAAAAATCAATATTAATATTATAAGATGTCATGACAGATCTAATCTTACCAGTGGAATATTAATTCTTTCTTTTTTTATCAAAACTTTTTAAAAATGCGTGGATTAAAAAATTTAAAAAAACATCTCTTTATTCATCGCAATGATAGTTTAATATAAGTAAGTTCTGTACAAGCAATAACAAATTATTTCTGGAAAATTTTTATTCCATTCAAAATTTTCCAAGATTAGAAATACACTTATCTATGTAGAGAATAATATTTAAAGAAAATTGCTCTTTGAATGTAATTCCCAATATAATTTAAACATACTATATTCACATAGTTTAGTAAAAATTTCATTATTTTTAAGAATACATAATCTTATATTGAAAATGTGTCTGTACTACTCAGGTAATAAACTATTTTATTTCATAGGAAATTATGAGCAAATATTATAAAACTCACTTCTGTTTCCACTAAAATGAACTATTATCTTTATTTCACTATTGAACAAGAAGATGATCATTCAGAGACATTGATAACGATCTTCTTTTCCGATACGATTTATTTGTTTGGATCGAATTTTTCATTTTTTTTCTCTTTGAGTCACCATTGTATTGGCATCTTCTAAAAGTTTTCATTATACTTCGACTTAAGAAAAGAATTGAAGAGAAAAAGAAAAAGAATCGAATTTAGCGGCAAGAGAAAAGAAGAACATCTGGTGTGTGAAAATAGAAAGTTATGGAGGAGCGGAAGAGTATGGGGTTAAATTGATTGAAACGCTAGCCAGACCATCGGACACTGGTGCTGAATACAAAGTCCACTTGAAACAATGGAAAGATAGGGAAAAATCAACCAACCATCTGTGAGGATCTTAAAATTGTGTGGCGAGAGATTCGATAGGATTGGATTTTCTATCCTCGTGTTCCAACGCACGAGTTAGAATCTGCTGCTAGAAAGGTCATTGAAAATGAATTCAATCTTCACTTTGAAAATGATATTTTAATAGTCACACATCGTTACTATTTAATTTATATTAAATTTTTAAAATTATTAAAACTACAGAAATTAATTTTTCTAAATGATCATTTCAAGTTTATTATTAAGATATTTATTAACTATGCGAAATTGCTAATAAATTTTTAAATTTTTGCAGTTATTAAAACAAAACTAATTATTAAAATATATTTGTAAATTCACAATCTAACACTCTAATGCTCGTGAAAATTCATATCCTGATTTTTTTGGAATAAGTTCATGCTTTTGAATCAGCACATTTCGTATCAGAAAAGTACATGAAATATTTTTATATTGATTTCTCTGAGTTTTCTGCAGCTTAACATTTTGTAAAAGATCTCTATTAAAAAAAAGATTAAATGAGTTTTAATACGATTTAAATAAAAATTACTGTATAAAGTAGCATTATACAATAATCAAAAACTTTCAATTACATTTCACTTACTTTAAATTTCAATCACACAAAAGATCTCATAGAAAATTAATTCAGTTCTTAGAAATAAGAATTCCAAAATATTTAACAAATTAAAATATACTGTTATTGCTCTCAAACTATTTTCGAATCATCAGGAATCGAGAATCTTGATTCTCTTTGAAAATGTCACCAAAGCTGTAACTATAAGTTATATAGAGGTATTATTTAAGGAAAATAAATTTTCATGCAAATCCTCTTGATTAAGGGAAAACTAGAAATTTTTGTACTGTACAAATCAAAGCAATATATACAACATGACCTCCAAAATGCGAATATTAAATTCTTCAATTATACAAGAAAAAAAAACCTCAACAACAATTCAATGAATCATTTGTTTGAAAATATGAATAAGCAACTTACTTGACACACCAGTTAAGAATGCCAAGTTCGTAAGTGCTTTACTGAAAACAAAGTTAATCATTTTAATATTAATATTAAACTCACATTATACACTGCTCTTCGACAATGACTGCCAATCAAACAGTCATAATGTTCCACAATCATATCTAAATAGAATGAAATGTATGATTATTAATGAAATAAATACAAGGTCTTTTTACGCATTGCATTCTTTATTAGCCATGTATGCCATTCTTCAAAATCCTGCTTTATCAAGCTGAGTTGTTTCACTTTTACAATGCCAGTTTACTAGCTATGGAAACCGATGTTTACAAGATAGAGTTAATAAAATAAAAGCGGTTATGACTGTTGAGTGTAGCGTTCCATTTTCTAGAACAGGTGGTAATTAGATTGTTTGATTGCGTGGTATGTTTATTTTGATACTTTTCTCGATTGTTATCTGTTCTAGGATAAAAAAAATCTGGGGCCAAGGGTATGATTTCTTTTTTTAAATCTCTTTTATGGTCAAGTATGCCCGAGTAAAGAATACATTGTAAAGTAATTTCAATAAAGTTTGTTTCTTTTATGTGGGAGTGACGTGTAATTAAGATTAGGACACTTATTGCTTATATCATTATGGTTATTTAATTTTGTAATTTGGGAAGGTTATTATTATGTTCAATTGTTCTGAAAAGAAATTGCCCTGGAGGTATGCAGCTGGATTGGGGAAGTTATAAGTAAAATAGGCATGGAATTCGGAAAAATATTGTTATTTATTTTAAATAAAATATGATGTATTGATGACAGTATATAAAAATATTGTTTTTATTATAGTAAAATGTAGGAATAAATTTTTTTCCTTTGTTTGAAAAATATAAATAAAATGTCTTACCGCTTATAAATTTTTTTTCAATTCTGTTTTGTTTTCGTACTTTAAAAAGTACTTGTAAAAGTAAATAATAATGGATAACAACATTATATTTCTATATAAGCATTTATTGTATGATGTCATGCATGATAGCTGAAATAGGATGATATTGAATTGGAATGGTGAATGAAACTTTAAATATATTATAATGATTATAAATCAGCTTCATCCATTCAATTTAAATAAACTTCTTTCCATTACATTTTTTTTAAAAGTCAAAATTTAAAAGTCTATTTAAAACTTTATTCGTTTTCGTCAAAAATGCATTTTGCTATTTTAAAAGCTCAAAGATATTTTTATCTTAATAGACATTTATTATTTATTTTAAATATTTTTATTAATTATATTATTCTGAATTTAATATCTTTCCACTAACTGCAAAGAATTTAAATAGCAAGTTATGAAATTTTCAAAAGAAAGCTTTTGACTTGAGTGGAAAAAAATTAAAAATTAAAGAAAAAGATAATATTTAATATAAATTTACATTTTAACTGTTCTGCAACATTCATTACCTCAAAAGGTTACATTGTTAAATTTTCATCTTATTTTCTTTTTGCTAACTTAACACTTGGTTGACATTTAAAATTACGGAAAGTAAAAATTGTTTCCAATACATATTCTCAAATTTTATAAAAATTATTTCACTTACACCAAAATTACGACAATTTTCAAATTTATATTTTATAATTACTTTTAGAAATTTTGTATTTCATTTCAAGAATCATTTCTTTCTTCTAATTTTTTTACAATAATTCATTCTTACTTACAATTAATTTATAATTCTTTATAATTAAATCATATTTTTAGATAATTAAGCATCTGTTAATTGAACGTTCGTTTGTTAAATTTTACCTTTTGTATTTTATTTGAAGTCATTATTCACTCAACCTATATTGTATTTTTCTCTTGAATATCAAATTTTTAAAAACTATATTTTATTATAGTGTATAGTTTTCAAATAATTTTTAATTTTTTCCTTGAATTTCATGGTTTTGTAGCATTAAGTCTTCTAATCTAATAGCATAAAAATCAGGGATTTAAATTTACAAACATAGAAAACGCCAAATTATGAACTCCTTTCTTTCTAAAAACACACTTCACATAGAATCCACTTAGTGCAATTTACTTTTAGTTTACTATGAAGTAACTAAAAAACAATTTATATTATTGTCGGTGCCCGATAAACTAGATTATTTTGAGATACAAGAAAAGCACAGAAAGAGGTAAATTGTTTTCGATTTGTAACGTGTGTTTAAAGCAAAATTTTTTGGGACAATTCTAAGAATTGTTCATCTGTCGGTCAAACTCATCAATAACGGACTTTGTATCCAGGTGGATATGACCTTGACCAACTGAGCTTGACGGAATTTTCCAATATGAATGGCATACAGCGGAAGAAAAGAAAGCAAAAAAAGGATGTAGCTGATATTCTACACAGCATTTTTCTTGTTTAGGAAGGGGAATTAGGTTCTATAAATTCGAACATATCCTAACATTCTTCAAAAAAGAATTAGTTGTGTTGGTCATTTTTACAATCGAGAAACATCCGCCACTTTGAACAATGACAAAAGAATCTCATATTTCTTAACATTTCAGTGGGAAAAATTCATTTGATATGTTTTTTAATGTGTCAGGAAATGTTAAAAATGATGCAGAAAAATTTTACTATTTATTGAATTTTTCAACAGAATTTTTAATCAATTTTATATAATATACGGTCTTATCATCTTCATAATTTACTATCCCTAAATAAAATCGAAATTACTAATTTCACCTATAACAGTGATTTTAAAATTTTGATCCTATAATTTTTGAATTTAACATGCATAAATTTATTCTAACATTATATTAGTTACATTGCCCTTTTTTCAATTGCTTATTTTTGTCAATTGAAATTGCAGTCACTTTAAAATTCTAAGCCACCATTGAATCGACAATTTAATTGACAACTTCACTTACAACTCTTATAAGGAAATGGGCATTAAGGACATTCGCAACATTACTATTAATAGACCCTTTTAGCATGATGGTCTTCGATCAAGTCAGTTATCTTTGTTTTCTTCTGAAAATGAAAGCAAAAGGGAATACAGTGCAGCATATAATCACCAAATAAAATTACTAAATTTAATATTTATAGTAAAATTTGATAAAGATTTAAAAAATAATAATTTTTTCAATTATTTTTCAAGCAATTAATTTGATTCTGAATCAACGTTTGCATTTAATTGTGATTTTTTAATTTTCTCTTTATCCACTAAAAGATATTATATCGCTATTTATAAAAAGAAATAATTTTAATATATAAATAATATAACAATCAAAAAAAAGAAACTGTCAATAAACTTTGAATTTATGAGATTAATTTTTGCAATTTAATGTGCAATAAAGCAGATCTCAGTAATGTATTATGGCTTTAACAAGCTAAACCCACTTAATGCCTCCTTATTTTGAACCATTGTTTAGTGTGATACAATCTATATTTAAACTGTTACCCTTTCTTTTAAACCATATTAAGGGAACGAAATTAAATGTTACATATGTTACTTTTACAAAAGCGGTGATATCTGATTGAACAGAGATAAAGAAATTAATTAATTTAATAATCGGATTCTTACAGCCCTAAGCCAAGAGTAACATAATGAAGTAGTAAGCTTTTAAATCATTTTCATCGCTTATTTGTCATCCATATATGAATTATACTTGTTAAACGCATAATGTACTGACATTAATATCTTCCATTAATTATTTCAATTTTAATCAAACTAGATTGGCTTGGAAAGCATTTTATATTATATAAATCATGGTATTATTTTTTAAGTAATAATTAACTCATTTTAAATAGTAATGATAGTAACATTTACATCTCTTTTTTAATCACAGATAAATGGAAACTACTGACATCCCAAATCTTATATTCATTCGGAAATTTCCTTCTGAACTGTAGCATAGTAGTTGTTTAAATTATTCGAATGAGAATGCAAATGTATCACGTGAGCGTCTTATTGATGGATTGATATAGATCTAAATTCCTCTCTAGAAATCAGTATGTGACCGAGAAATGACGTTCGTCTCTATCATACTCGAGATAAAAAAAAATCCACATGAGGAAAAGTTATGATCATAGTTACAAAAAAAGAAATTTCCCTTTAATGAATGATGTAAAAGTGTGAAGTAGAGCCATATTTTATCTTATTCGTTATCCGAGACGAATTTTTGTTGGTGAGCATGACTTGCTGCACACCTGTGCAGGAAGGAAACACGGGAGAGAATGTTTTTATTAATAAATAATAAAAGGAACGTACTGACATACTTTGCCACATTTCAAAAGCTGGTTTCGACATGCTTGTTTTCTGCCGCATCGTTAAGAAAGAGTGAAGCATCTTCTTTTCACACACACAAACTTCAAAGGTAAAGGCTGGAAGTGAGGATGACCCCATATAAGATAACCCATTCTGCGAGGGAAAAATAAAACCGTGATCCTCATTTTAAAAATTAAATTTAAAGATTCTAGTTTGAAGGATAATGATTAGCCGAACAATGATGTAACTTTTAAATGATTTGGTCAATGCAATTCTAGAATAGAATTGGCCTTCAAATGACTCTTAAGACAATTATACTAAAAATGTATAGAAGGTTTCGACAGAAATTAGATACATTCATATATAGGAAAACAATTTGGCAATTTCAAATATTCTTTTGAATGATTTTTAACTTATTATTCGTATATTTATTTATTCCACTGAATCAAAATTAATTTAGAATCGTAAAACTGTAGTTAGATTATATTAATGCTTGAAAATAATAATTATACAGTCAAAAGATTGATTTTAATGTTTACTCCCAACTCTAAATTATTTAATCAAAGGGTTTTGAATATAATTTTGAATATAAATGGATTAAAGATCAATATGTTAAAATATATCAATCTTCCGGAATTTTCATCACAAAAGTCTATAAGTTAACACAGATTCTAAAATACTTTTTTTTATCAATATGTAATTAAAATAATTTTGTTGATGATGATCACAAAATGTTTATTCCTAAATAAACGAAAAATAATTATGAAAATGTATTTTCTTAAATTAAGGATTTTAATTATATAAAAGCTATATTATATATATATAATTTCTTAAGTATTTGTTCTATTGTGTTCTACAAAACATAAATTTGTGATGTGTATATAAAAAATTTTAAAGTTAAAACTCTAAGAAGTAAGGTGTCGATATACAAATTTAAATAAATTTTTAAATATATATGTGTATATACTTTTACACATATTTCTTCTCTTATTTACCAGTGTTTATTTTCTCCAATGTGTTTGTGCAAACAACTATTTTAGACTTCTGGCGTAGTAAATAAAAACTTAAAATATTTTTAAAAGCTTTATAATATCAAAAAGCGAATTTTCGTTTAACTATTATATCTATGACAAATGTAAAGACGAAAAGATATTTGGCAAACAACTTCAATAATTAAGAAACTAAACATTAATCCTAACATGACGTTAACGTGTATCTTAAATGTCATGTTGAAGTCGGTTGAAAAAGATTCCTCGTTTTAGTTCAATGACATCAGGGTATTAAACAATTTCCCCAACCTTAAAATCAACTTAGCATTGTAAATACAACTCAAAGTAGTATTTCCAATGGATTTGTTGGATCACTGTGTGTGTTTAAGCAAATAAGGAAGCTTTATAAAGTGATTAAATAAGCTGTCTCGATAAAGAAAATTGAATATTTTGTAATGAACTGTAGACTGTTAAAATCTTAGACATGTTTTTGCTATCACTGAAAATAAATGGTAGATCTATCTAAAAGTTCTTGCATCAGAAAATGTAATTATTTTTTATAAGGGTATTCAAAAATATTTTGTAGCAGGAAACTCTTTTAAGTTAATGCTAACGAATCCTTTCTTATGCCATTACTTGAAAATGAGTGCCATCTTTCTAATTAGAGTAAATTTTGATGTGTGCGAAAGCATTATCTTAATATGCGAATCCAAACAACTATTAATGAAATCGTAACAATGTAGATATTGTTAAAATTAATTTGAAGATATTCGTTATGATAATTAGAAGCCAATACTTTTTGCTGGAATGCAATTTTCATTAAAAAAAACAAAGTAAATTTTATTCACTATCCAACAAGGGAAATTTAGCGAAAAATAATAATTCCTAGTTTTTAGTTATGTGTATTATTATTTATAACATAAGACAATAATTCTAATGATTTTATGCTTTTTTCATTATGTTCTTTACAAATAGATAAAAATGGTGCATTATTTTATCTTCAAAATGTAATTAACTTTTACATTTTAAAATTATTAAAAGAGAAAATTTATTCCAAAAAGTATTCCCTTTATTCAAAAATTAGCTGAACATTTACTCAAAAATAATATGTTTTATGCAACCAGATTATTAAGCTAGTTACATTCTTCTTAATGATATTATTATTTTAGAATTTTTAAAATATTTATCAATTCTTCCATTTGAAACATCCCGACAAACATTATAAAACATTTCTACATTATTGAAACTATTGACCTACTCTTCTTTAACTTCTTCCGCGTGTCTTAGAGTAAAGAAAAAAAACTACTCTGAAACAATGTACAACTTTGGAACAATGGCCAAAAGCAATGGGTACTCCGTTACCACTGACATATGTAATACTGAAAGAGCTCTACTTCTGATGAGACCATGCGCTCGTGTAAACAGCTCAGTGTTTACACCACTTGTTAGAATAAATAATTGAAAAAACTATACGATTGTTTTGACGTACGTCAAAATGTAATTCGATGTCTACCATTAGTAATTCAGCTTAGCTCTAAACTAGATCTTTAAATAGAGGTGTCTGTAACTCCAGGGGTAGATGCTTGCAGAAGAATAGGCTGTCTGATTCCTTCCATCTTTTCTTTGACTTGTCCTTATTTTAAAGACAGCTCTAACTTTCGGAAGCGTTGTGTCAAAAAGAAAAGTTAATGATTGCATTTTTTGTTTTAGAATAACTTGAGCAAGTCTTGCGGAGACTACATTACACGCGTTAGTTTTTCCTCTAAGAATCGAGTAATTAGTAACTTGCTTTTGCTTCAAAAAGTAATTATATTTAATTAGGTATAATGCTGCAATGTGTAATTGTAGTTTCTAATTTTGGTAATTGAATATTCATGAAATTACCATGTCTGTGTCGCTGCTGCTCATGTGGTTCATTTACCCCTTGAAACATCCAAATGTCTTCTGGATTGATTGTTTTAAATCGTATGAGACATGGAGCGAAACTAATGCAGTTTAGATCTGAAAGATTAGCTGTATAGAGGATAAAATTTTCTTGTCTGTTTTTCCAAAAAAAAATCGTCTTTTTCGTTTTATTTTATTCCTCGACGGCCAATAATTTTTTTTTTTTATTTTAGCGGTGTAATTTCATGCGAAACAACGACTGACATTTCGGAAATAATTGGAAAAAATAAAGTATCATAAATATAAGTACAAATCACAGAATAGTATAACATAAGTCGGCACTAATAGTTTTTTCCGATATGTGTATAATAATTTAAAAAACGTCACAGAATCTTTGGTGCAGTCCCATAGAAACAAGGCGAGATTTGTTAGAAATAAGTATAAGTCACTTAATAACATTAACAATAATATTGTAGGATTTTCATTTATTTTTTTAATGTGTAAAATTATATTTCGTCTAAAATGTTTGTTTTAATTAGAAAGAGCCAATTGACGACTTTTTATTTATTACTGCATGCCAAGTATAAGTTCATTTTCAAAAATTTTACACAACCAACAATATTAAAATTTTTAAATATAAAAAAATTTTATATAATGTACATTAATTTAAATATTTTAGTTTTTTATATTTTATCGTATTAATTTTTACATTTTCTTATGTATTAACATAATTGTATTTATTTTATTTGATAGTGGTAATCTAAATTTATATATAAATTTACTATTGTTTTCTCAGATGTATTGAACTAATCTTATTGAAAGCATGAACAATTCAACATAGTTACTTAATACAGGTATCACTGTACATAGTATAGGCTCTCGTATTTGATTAATTTATTTTACAAACATCTGAAATGGCAATCAAATAATCTAATTTCAAAAAAATTAGATTTATAATTAATTGTTTTATGATTATAATTAAGTAAAATGTAACGATGAGGAAGAAATATTTGGATGAAATAAATGATAAAAAATATATGCATACATTGCAAAATAAATTTTACAGAATTCCTAGCTTGCTATACAATTTACATATTCTAAAATTATATTTATGAACTTCTCGAATATTAGAGATTTTAGCGAGTGAATTTTGCAGGGGTTGAAAAAGTGAATCAGGTTTTAATTTTGTGTTGTTAAACAAATATCAAATTGGCAGGTTCTTGCACTTGTTAACGCCTTTCTAGTGAACAACCAGTAAGATGTGTCATTATGTAATAAAATGATTTTAACAGGTTGTTGTGATTCAAATAAGAGTGCTCTTAAAGTGAATAGTTAGGTGTGAATCTTATTAGTGAAAAGCCAAGTCAACTCACCATCTCGTCTTCAGCAACCATGGGTGTCCTCAGCGACCTTGAAATGTCTAGACAACACCCTAGTGAGCTGCAACTTAGACATGATCGATTCCAAAACCGAGAAAAACTTATGAGAGTAAAAAGAATAAAACTTGCCCTAACGAGTAAGAAAATCAAACTCTTGATCTTCTAGATCAAAAAATGCATTTGCCTCACCCCCATTTTACATCCCCCAGAGAAATGCATCGTCTGTTTCTAAAGCAGAAAACAGATAGATAAATGAGATAAGGAAAATCTGTAAGAATGCTTAGCAACCTATTGAAATTCACATAAATGCAAGAAAGATCTTTTTTACCAATGACTATAAATATTTTTAAGGACATCTTTTTAAACTCCTGAGATAGCATATGTACATTTTATTGTAAGCTATGAAAATAGTTCGATTTAGTTTATCACATTGGAAGAATTTTTTACACATAATTAATCTACGATTTAATGCAAATTCAATGTATGTATCCATACCTGAGAAAGGCAAACACACGGTGTTGAAATAAAACCAAATTACTTAATTTTTAGATGTCATTTATGCTTTAGAAAAAAAAATTCAATATACTGATAAATAGATCTGTATTTTTGAACCCAGAATCATCAGATGAGAAACGAATATGCTAACAATCACATCTAATAAGACCCACATCAATAAGGAAATTAGTATTTTTCATGAAACAATAAATTTTAACAAAATAGTTCACAGGTAAGAGCTTTATATTCATAGAAATTAATATATATTTTTTTATTTTTGGCCTTTTCATTTCTTAAGAAAAAAGAAAAGTTTTGTTGAATTTCATTTCAACAGTACACTCTTAATGTCATCAAGTAGTTGAATGGTTAACGAAGCAGACTTTACTGATCAAATATTTAATTTCCACAATGAGTGCAAAATTTTTGTAGTTATTTTAAATTGCATATCACGGTTAAATTAGCTTTTGCAAGCTAAAAATTTAGTGATTAAACAATTTAAACCAACAGCATTGCTAATAATCTGTGATGTATTTTTGTGAAACGTCAGTCATAAATTATAGAAACAGTGTTCTTGAAATGCAACCCTTCATATCAATTCTATTCTAAACAATGTTCACTTCATTTTGTATCATTTTGAATTAGTCGCATTAAGTAAAGGTAGTGCTTTCTTATCTTCATTTTTTATGAAAAATATGTGATAATAATTAATAAAAAAGACTTTTTAAAGAATATTTTCTAAATGATTAACTATATTTAAGTTTAAATATTATCTATAAAATAATAAACAATGCGATACTATTCAAAATCATAAAATTCTGCATATAATTTGAAAAAAATTATAATTTGTAAAAAAATACATTTGATAATAAATGTAATTAGTGTTTGAAAAGTGTAATGATATGTTAAAATTAATAGTTTTATGTAGTGCACTGGCGTATTTTCATTATACTATAATCATGTATTGGGTTATTGAAGAAGCGTGACCTATCCAGATATACAATCAGTGACCATTTTCTAATTGCATTTATTTTCAAGTAGAAGATTTTGTAAGACACATTAATTAAAAGTATCTTCATATTTAAATTATAAATATTAGTTTAAAAAAAGCCCGATGGCATAATGGTAGAGCTTCGCGCTTCCAACGCATGTATCCAAGGCTCTATCAGCGGGTTGGACAAGGTTTACTCAGTCTTTCATCCCTTCAGGGGTCGATAAAACTGAAAATCAAGCATACTTAGGAAATAAATGCTAAGGGGTTAATGTTAGGCTGATAACCTAAACGGGACATATGCTTCACATCATAACACCATAACCCTTGGTTCACCATAACCCTTGGTTAAGAAATGAGCACTTGAATGCTTTGCCCCCCCCCCTTCCCCGATGGGCTGTCATAGAGTTTAGTTTCTTTTAAAAGTTTCAAAACAATCCGATTATTGTCATTAGAAATTTACATCAGACACAGTAACCAATGAAAAATAATCTTAAAACTATCAACTTACTATTGGTCATATCACGATTTTGGAGCTAATTATTTCGGTCAAATGAGTGAAGCTGTTATCATAGTCAATTGCCTCGTAATTTTAAATAATGATCACGTGACAAAGTCGGAATCTAACTTAGCACTTAAATTAATTCTTTTCCTTTCATATCACTCCACCTTAGCTAGTGAACATGAAATCTACGGTGCATTTTACGTGAATAAGTCTTTTAGCATAATGATTTTCAGTTGTATCAGTTATAGAATACTCGTAGTTATGAAAAAATACTTCTTTCGCCTGACTGCTGTGGCTCTTATTATGATTTATTTTGCATATTTTTTAGATTGAGATTTCACTTTTTGATGTCCGTACGTTTTGACTAACTATTTCGAAGGAGCTATATACAGCTAACAACTTCGTAATCTTAAGTGCACACACACATACAATCACTTTATCAATATTTGGCACTCTACTTTGAAAATTTTTAAACCGCATTTATGAAGGTCTTTTTGTGTGTGCGATTGCACTATATTTTAACATATGTATGCCTCTCAGCACTACATTCATGACCAAATCAAGTATCTATCCTGTAATATTCCAGACACACAAAAAAAAGTCGTTTCCCAATAATTTAACTTGGTTTAACTAATTAAATTGTTTTACTAATTAAACAATTTAACTTGTTTGTTAACATTTTAATTTGTTTTTTAACAATTTAATTTAATTTGGTTTAACCAATTAAATAATTTAACTAATACTTTTCTCTGTGAGTTTTTTGTCTTATTGAAATTTCAATGTGATTTCAATACTTATTATAATACCATTTTTCCCATTGTTTTTGAATAAAATAGAAGATTTAAGGAACATTATTTTATTTTAAATATTCAGTTACTCTAAATATTAATTTATTTAGTTCCATGAGTACCGAATTATATTATCACATTCTTCACATCCAATTCTTGGGTGAAATAAATTAATAACTTCTTGAGTTGATAATTATTCATTATCAACAGATAAATTACTTATTGTACTTAAAAATATATGAACTTCAAATAGAGAGAAGAAAGATAAATAATTCTTGAAGGCAAAAAATAATGAAAATTTTGAAAACTTTAACGGACAAAAATGAATTTTAGTTTTTCTTACATATTTCTTTAACTTTTAACAGGCAAATGACTTTTGCCCACATTTTCTTAATCAAAATAAATTCTTACTTTTCAGCAAAGTAATAAAAATCCTACCTACTTGTATGAGAAACAAAAACACAATTTATGCAATATTGCCATCGTGAAAGAAGTATTTTAAGTTAAAAGACTCTTTGTTTGAAGGAAATTGCTTCCTATTTGTATTATTTCGTCATGTTATATTTCTAAGTACTCACACGCTTAGATTTAAAATTGTTTTAAGAACATATTTTTAAGCAAATACGTTCGAAATTCCTCCTAAGTCATTCAACTCAGAGCTTTTACTCTTCTTCGCTAGTGGGATGACATGTAAAAAAAAAAGTAGTTTTTCAAAAACACATTGATTTAAATAGAAATTTTACTTTCGGAAAAGTTGTATTAAATTTGTTTAAGTGAAAAGCGTCTACTATGAAAACCATAACAAACCAGCCGAACAAAAGTCTATGTTTTTATCGTTCAGATGGTCGAAAATACTTTGCAGACGGTTTTTAATTGAACAACATACTTGCGCTGCAGCATTTACAACAAACATAAGTCAAATATTCTGAAATGTAATAACTTAAAAAAAATTATGACTACTTAGTTCCTTTTTTTTTTACATGGTATAGCTAACTTTCCTTCACCTAATTTTTAGATTCTGTATTCACCGACAGAGTCGTAAATGCTTGCATATTGTAATTAATGTTAGGGAAAATAAATTAAAATGAAACATTCAGAAATGAGAATCATAAAATTATATTCCGACTCTAAATCTTAAAGAGTTTGCATTGTGAATGAAGGTTCGTTGGTAGTACGTATTGTGTTAACCTTAATTTATTTTAGCTCTAAATACTAAAATATAATACAGTAGGCTTTTATATGCAAAGTAGGCATTTATAGCCATGAGCATAACCGTTTAATGAACAGAAATATTTTAAGCTATGTTCTTTTATGTATAAATTGTCTGGTATTATTTTATTGTTACTGATCTTTTTCTATGGAACTATAGTTCATGGAACATTTTTACTTTATTAAATACCCCAAATCTATTGGAGATATTTCATTATTTAAAAAATGGTATGATTAAGTACCTCATTAAATTAAAAATACAATAGTAAGAATATACATTAAGATATATTTTAATTAGTATTCTTTATATTAATACATTCCATAAAGAATAATTTTTTGCATTTCTAATTTTTTGCAGTAAGAAAAAAGAAGAATTGTGTTTTTCTTTTTTCCTACTGATCTAGAATTTTTTAAATTTTCGTTAGAGTAATTTAATAACATTATTAAGTTCATCGAAATTGATAATTTTCAAAGTTTTGGAAAAAGTTTCTCATAGTTATCATTTTTAGAAGCAATAAATTTTAGTAAACCTAATCAAATTTTACATTTCTCAATAAAATTGTTTTATTACAAAATTTTTCTTGAATTTTTTTTTTTTTTTTTTTTTTAACTAGTGAGCAAGAATAAGTCAGAAATCATACTTTTTATTTCTGACTTGTTTGCTATTTGATTGCTCACATGGATTCGTATTCATAATTTAGAAATCATATTGTCTATCAATCCTTTTTAATTTTTCCTAACTATTTATATGAACTTCTTAATTTCTCCATTTTTTTATTTCTTAAAGTTTATTTGAATATCTTTGCATTGTTTCTAAAATTTTTACTTTTATTTTTTTCCTCAATGCTTTATTTTTCGTTCACATTTTAATTTTATCATTTCTTGCTACATAATTTTTTGGTAAGAACTTTAAGTTTTGGAAATAGCTGTTTCAATTTTTATCCTCTGCATTTTTACAAAAATGATTTCGAAGCGCCTTTCCCTTTTTTTTCGGTTCCCTTAAGAAAAAGTGCAGGTTTTCAATTACCGTCTTTTTTGCATTTTTCATATTTATTTTTGTATTTCCTTTATATTTTTAAGTAGTTTACCACACATTTAAATTTTATTACAGTACAATTATTTCGGTTTTCAATTATTTTAAAATTCAAAAAATCTTATCTGCTTATGTAACAAATCTTAATCTTATCTGCTTACGTTCAAATATATAGATACACCCTTAGTGTAAAAATTATAAAAGTCTTCTGTTTTGCGTAAATATGTATGACAACATTAAATAAGTTAAAGTTTTTAATGTTTGTATTTTGATTAAATTGAATGGCTTATTTTAATCTGAAAAATATAGTAACCAAATTAACCTTACTGCTATGTACGTTATCTTATCTTTATTTTACAATAAATAAATTTTTTTTATAAATATTTAATAAGAAATAAAAAAAAACTTATTAATAATGAAAGTGAAATAGACTATACAAAATAGTAGTTATATGTGATCATCAAATAAAAATGGCTACATTATGAAAACAATAATTTTGTAGAATATTATTATTTCATTTAGAGTAAATTAAATAATACATATGGCTACAACTACATATTAATTTTTAATTTTTTTCTAATATTACTATTATGTGTATTCCTTCATATTTTCATCTAAGTAGCCAAGCATTGGAAAAAATGTTTTCACTTATAAACTTCTATTATTTTAAAATCCCAATATTCCAAAAGTTCTTAGAACTGAAATTAAATTCAGATAAAAGAGAAAAAAACGCAATATAACTTGATTTTTTTTAAATGCTCTGCGGTTAACATCTGTAAGCTAAGCAAATAACTTTTAAAGAAACGCTCGGTTTGTTTCAGCAAAAAAAATTTGCATGCAGTTTTTCACACATGTATTATTTTATTTTTCTAGTTTTAAAGACTGTTAATCAAAGGTTGGTTCGTTGGTTTTAGCGTGTTAACAATTAATTTTATTTCTTTACAAAAAAATTAGTTTTCACAAACACTTTTCTGTAAGACCATTTTAAACAGGAAATTTAAAGTTATGATGCGGAACAAAACGTTTTCTGGTTTTATGAAATCATATTCTGAAAACAAAAAGTATAATGAATTTCAAAATTTCTTTAACATTTAAATATTTGATAATATTGATTGAAATTTCCAAACTTCTTTAACAAATGAATATTTGATATAATCATGTAAATATTGAAATATTTGATTAATAAGTTAACTAACCATTAGAAGCTGTTATGACTTTTTTGATACCTACTTAATTTTGCTTTTCTGGAGTTCGACGTATTTACCAGTATAATATATCATATAACAAAGAAAAAAACTTGGAAAATTCCTAAGCTACCTCTTCGAAAGTCATACATATAAAATGTCAACTACCATCACCCACTATTCAGTAAATTCATAGATTTTAAATAGTTAGATCAATAATTTAAAAAATTTAAAATAAAAATTAAAATTAAACTAAAATGAAAATATATTTATTATTTATTTAAATGTTATCATCGCAGTTAGGATTTATATTACTCAGAAAATTCTAACACTAAAATTAAATTTATCTCCAAAGAATTCTAAAACAAATAAAAGTAATTTTTTTTATAAATTTTTTCCATGAATAGAGAAGCTTCATTTTTATTTTTAGAATACGGTTTTAGTTATTAATATAATGATGTAAAGATTGCCATCATGAAAGTGATTTCTTATCTAACAGATATTTTTGCTCTTACTTAACGGATTTATTATTGATTAGTATGATGATTAAGTTATCTGAATAAAAAAATTCTTACAATATAATTTTTTCTTTTTTACAATATATATATGCAATTTTAGAATGCAATTTTGTTTCATAATTTGTTTACATACCAATTTTATTTTTACAAATAAAAAGTATTCTGGAATATTTGTTTGTTTTAAGACCATTAATTAAATAAAGGTACTTTTTGAAATAAATAGCTGTGCTGCATACATTTTATTTATTTAGTATTTCACTAATATTAAGTAACCTTTTTAAAAAGTCTTAAAATGCTGATTTTAATTTCATCATAAAAGCATTTCAATCATATTTTAATTGTATTTATGCAAGGTTGATGTTCAAATAATAGTTATTACAAATAGGAACACATTATTCAGACATGCAAATATCATTTTCAAAATACAACAATTACTTGTATTTACATATAAAATTTAATTTTAAAAACGCCCATAGTACATTAATACTCATATTAGTTATAACAAACGATGACATAATAATTTCATTGCTGCAAACGATTTTTATAAGATTGCCATCATTAAATCTTATAGTGAGTAAGGCTCATCAAAACGCAGTTTAGTTCGTAATTGAAAATAATGAAATTCCATTAAGTATTTCATAAAACGAAAGGTCACTCAGGGTGCCCGACCTTACATTCACTAATTTCTATAGTTTAGAGAATAAGAAATTTCTTTAATTCAATATTAAGCGGTATGAGACTTCAAAATGAATGGCACGTTAACCCCGATGATGTAAAGTCATCTTTATTCAAGTATGAATAAGATATTTGGTAAATAAGGGCTTTAAAGTAATGCTTGCACTTCAGCTGGTTTCCCTTCTAATATGTAAAGAAGATTAAGGGAAGGATGCTGAGAGGGTCGCGGTGAAAGTTAAATGAGTCCTCCGCTGTTATTTAAGTGCTGAAAGGCCAAACGACCTATACTGGAACTCACAGCAGGCGAAAGGAATTGTTTGCTAACTGTATGTTTAACCCATTTTGTTCGAGAAAGCAAAATAAAAAAATTTTTTATTGTGTACATTTCGCGCTTCGGATCATCTGTTGATTCTATTATCTTTCCTACCCCCTAACTAAACAGGTTATTTTTTTAAATTCCTCGAAAAGCTATTTTTTATTTTTTTTCAATTTAATCAAAGTTCAGGAAAAAGATGACGTTTTTAATTAACTTTTTTCTGGTAAATTTAATTTCCGTCAGGTGTCGTGTAAAATATTTCCATTCCTGATTTTCTCGACTAAAATTTTATTTAAATTTGCTGAGAAAAAAAGTGCGGTAAGAATATATAAATATATCTAATTGAAACAAAAATTTTGGGTAAGTAATGTAATGAAATTTCAATTGGTTTTGGAACAACATTTTAAAAATGTAATTTGAACTACATGGAAAACATTAAAGATACATTAAAATAAGAATACAATGAATATAATTAAAATAAATGAATTGTATATTAAAAGAAAAAATGTATTCCTAATCTTATATTTCAAATATATCTCGGATACTTTCTAATTTTTCGTTATTCTTTGAATTCACAAAACTACCAATAATTATAGGAAAACATATTTTTCCATAAAAAAAGTATTATAAACGTCACATGATAATTTTCTACTTCTTTATTTATTTTAATTTATAGTAAGGGACTATCTTTGTTATACTTAATTTTATTTTATCATTAAAATGTTTCCTCAGTTAATTAATTAATGTCCCATTATTTTCCTAAATTTCAGTTACTTTCTTATATTGAATAGTTCATGAATATTTTTTTCTAAATTATGTATATATATAAATGATGTTGTAGTAAACACATAATTTACTAGTACATCATTTATATATATTTTTATTTTCTTATATGTTAATATATATAGATATATACATACATACTATTGGTTATTAAAACAAGTACTCAACAAGAAGGCAACACGTTTCACTTGTCAAATTTATAGAATAGGAAGGTTCTTTAATATGCAAATGGTTCATTTTTCTACTTTTCCACAATATGCTTAAATGAAATAATTGTAAAACAGATTTTTCATACAAACTGCATTTGAATATTAATAGTTTCTTAATTACCTCATGCAAGGCGAAATGTTTGCTGATACTTTTCTGACTTTAATAAAAATCGATTGTGATTTATCGAATTCCAATATTTCTAATCACCAGAGATAATTCACCAGTCCAGATTCAGACGAATAATCTATTATCTGCAGTGTATGGAACCATTGAGTTCAGTAGGATCACATGGAGAGCCATTACTAGATCTCACGATCCACTATATCCTGAGAAGAGAGCTAATTACTCACATGAACTTTATGAATAGTATAGCAATGTCCCGAAACAAGTCAAGAAATGGGATGGATTTCAAAACAATAAGTGTCAGCAGGAACAGGTCGACGACGTTTGCAGCAACATGGACAACCATGACGTTAGATACCCTTGATTTTACAGTATAGACAGAAGCAACTTCAATAATGTGAGCAACAATGAATGTGAACGCAAAAATTATTTGCGTTTTTAAACGAATTTCAGTACTATTTATAGCATCATGATAGTGGTATCTGTGTTTGGCAGCATTATGAAAAACATCCATTGCCTATCTGCGTTCGATATCATCATACGAATAAATTATTTGAAGTAATATTGTGGGATGTATTAAAATCACGTTTCTTTCGTATTGATGACTCTTTGAGTAATGGCCTAACAATTATGCTTTGATGAGCCCCGTGGTTTTGACTTTTATCAAATCCTGGCCAAACATTGCCCTTTAACAGAATAATGTACAGCCGCATGTTGCTAGTATTGTATAGACCTTCCTAGGTGCCAAAGTGCATAATTGTTATCTCAATGGCATGTTCTCCAAATCTGTGACAATTGAAAACATCTGTCTAATAAAAAATGTCATACCACTTGAAAACGTTACGCCAATTACTACAAAATAAGCTTAGGCATCACTACATAAGTATCTGTACTGTAAATGTCTTTCAGTCTTTGTTTGACTGAATGCCATCTGAAGTGTTATTGTTATTATAGTTGTTCTGATTACTTACGTCTCAGAATCTATGCTTCCAAATTTCTTTAATCCCTTGTCATTTCCAATAATATATGCTTTTACAATAAATATTTTCTTATTTCCATTTCTCTTCTGCATAACAATTTTATGACTAGCAGTGTGCATGTACATGCATATATTTGTAAATATATAGGCATATATTTGCATATATTATGTCTTGTATTTATCTAAATTTCAATTTATTGAGATTTATTTAAAATTTATATTTATTTAGAATTATTTTTTATTTCTCATTAAGGATTTTAAAATGCTTCGGACAAATTTCGTTTTTATTTTTAGACTCTGATTTTTTTCTGTGTATCTGCTTAGTAACTAGCGTTATCCATCATTCTTTTCACCACGCAAATTATGGTTAGTTTCTCTACAAGTCATATAATTAGGATTTTCAGTTTATACGTGGAAATGTCAGGACGATATTATGTAAAAAATTAAAAAAAATAATACACGAAGTCTAAAAAAACCGTCTGTTCTATTTTACTCAATGATCAATCGGCAATATCTAGTCAAGCCTATAATTACTTGATTAAAACTGAATTTCGTTTTTCGAAAGTTTGAGAAAAACAAGTGGAAATTATTCCATTGGCTTAAACTTTGACAATATCGTCTGGGTGTGGTAAGCCATTTTTGATTCAGCTAAAATCTTGATTGAAAATTTAAATAGGAAAATTTTATTTTTATGTTTATTTATATTTTTTATGTATGTATAGTAGTGGTGACAAGGCAGAAATCATTCCTCATTAAAACATAATTATTATCAAAAATAAGTTATAAAAACAAAAACACAAACCGTTTTTTAATGTTTATAGGTTATTAGTTATCCATGTAAGAAATTAAGAGCTTTTTAATTCATATGTTTATTTTTTAAAAAATTTTTATGATTGATAAGCCAATTCAACTGTAAATATATAATTATGAAACCTATAAAAATATGTTTGTAAATATAAGATGAATATGGAGATAAATTCTAAATTTCTCAACAACATTATCTCTTACGTGTCTCGGAATTTTCATATTACATTTTAGAAATACAATTCATTTTTGTGTCAGTTATTGAATATGATTTTGAAATGTCAATATTTTTTTGCTCAAAGTTTTACTTGGCTTTTCTTACCTTCCACTTGAAACAATGATAAATTTTAAAATTAAAATAATTTATTTAAAATGTTATAAATTTGCCTCTATTTTGTTAATTCAAATCCTAAAATATTTTTTGATTATTTTTAACCCAAATATTATTTTAAAATATTGGCAAATAGAATGTTATTTACAAGCGTTGCGCATTATCAGCAAATGTATCTAAGGTTAAAATACTATTTAATGTACGATACCGACAAATGAAACAATACTTGTTGTAACTTACGAATATTGTGTTATTTGCAAGTAATGTAATATTATATTAAGCAATCACTTTTTCACATTGCAAATGTTTGAAGAAATAAGAATTTACACAATTTATTGGTTTATGTATAACTTATAAAAATTTATGAGCTTAAAATATTGCAAGCAAAAGCCTCTGCTAGAAATGTACATTGTTGAAGACTAAATACTGAATTTAATGTAAATCTAATGGTAAATTAAAAACTACTTTTTTGCACATTCACACAATAACACTTTCGAAACAAATTTATATAATAATACTTTTTCACAAATTAATATAAAAGTTTTATGCAATATACACATAAAATGAAATAAAGAGTTTATGGAACTACTATTTTATGCGATTTTTGTAATACAAATTGAGTTTTGCTTACTTTTTTTACTGATTAATTGATTATTCCAGTTTTAAAAGTTCTATGTATTTATAAATGAGAATTCTATGCATTTATAAATATAAGATGAATTGCTTTCTAATTGCATGATACTAATTAAGTTTAATAATATTATCAATATTAAATCACAAACAATATACACACACCAGACACACAGACAAATAACAATATTAAATCAAAACATTTTCGAACAAGGTGCTCAGTAATCGTTTTTTATCTCTCAGAAAATTAGTATAAATTGAATTTTAAAGTTGTTTTTAATCAAATTAGCTAATAAGTAATCATTTTAGGAGACAAATTTTTTTAAACCTTAATTGGCTTATTTGTAACTTTATTATTATTATTATTATTACCAGTACTAAAAATTACCATTAAGTATTTACATTATCATTAAGGAATTACATGTTTCAACAACTGATAACCATCTACAAAACTATTTGTGTTATTCATTAACTAAGAAATAACTGTACATTACTTTTTCTTGGATTGAATGTTTCCAACTTCTTATCCTTGAATTCCCTGCTCCTCTTTTATTGAGCTGTCAATCAAGAAGATTTAATCTCCTCAATAAACAACATCCTCTTAAAATGAAAAAAAGGAAAGTTTTGTTAGGACAAGGGCAAATAAATTCAATAATCTTTATCCCTGGCTTTGATTGATCAATCCTTAGAAAAAGAAATGAGTAAGTAAAAGGGTTAATCTAAATGGGTCTGTGTATTTTCAAAATTGCGCTACTATTTTTGTAATTTTTGAATCAACATAAATTGAGTTGCAGCACAGTGATTGAACATTTAATCCCTTTTTTAATGAAATTTATAATCATTGGATGTTTTGAGAATCTTGTAACTTTTCATTTCACAATTTGTTACCTTCAATTACAAAATCATCATTTTATTAAGAAATTAAGCAGAATTCAGTATATTATATTTTTTATATTTTGACTAATAATGCTAAGCATTGATTTTTATTATCCTCAATCAAAATTTTGATGCTGTAATGGACATATAAATTTATAGTTTTGGAATTCATCAAACAATTTTTTTTAATTATTACAAATAATGTTTATTTTATGGCATATTTATTAATAAAGAAAATGCTGCCACAACATAAAATATAGAATATCATTCAACGAAATGGAAAAAATTACTTTTATTTTGTTAATTTCCTTCCATTTATTGAGCAACATGTTAAGACATTTAAACAAAAAGATCTATTAAGACATCTTAGAGTTTTTCTTGTTATGCCTCTTCTGGTTTTCCCGTTTTCATTATCCTTTCTAATCAATCCACAGTTGATTAGAGCAATATTTTATGTATAATTTCGTATTCAAGTACTTAATATGCATAACTAAATCTCATAAACTCTTAAATTCTGAACCATTACAAAGTTTTAATCTTGTCGTATTAAGAGCGCTTTGAAAATAAGTGAAAAACTTTTATAGATATAGTAGATTTTCTTAAAAACAGAATCGCTATGTTTCATCACAAAAATTTGTCAAAATGCAGCTACGCTACGAAATGTTTATATGTTGCTATATGCTTGGTAAATTTTCTATTTAATAATAATAAGCATTCATTGTAAGCATGATATTCTCAAGAATGAAGATATATTCATTAATTTATGAAATATATAATACTAATCTGTACTTTCACTTATTTTAATCAGAAAATCTCGTTTACATATTTTTAATTTCTCAATGTTTACATTTTCCACCTTTAAATATGAGTTGAAAATTCTATTGAATATGTATTAACTATTTTCTTTTATTAGTTTTTAATAGTGTAATATTTTGTGACACGATTTAACCATCATTTTTTTATTTTTAGACTACTTATTCTAATTATCTTTAATTTTTTTTCAATTTTTAAATTATCTAAAATTTATCCTTCTAGTAAATTAGAAAAAAATAGCTCCATTTCAGAGCAATTAGGCTTCAAGTGTAGATTATTTTTTAAAAGCGTGTTATTGCTATGAGAAATTTGTTGAATATTTTCAATGCTGTATATAAAGAAACGAGAACATGTGTAAATAATCAAGTTGTGAGGTGATTAGAAGATCTTTCGTCAAAAATTGTCAATAAAAGAAATATCTAAAAAAATACACTATAAAATGGAAATAATATTAAATAGATAATAGTTTCAGTATTATTATGCTTTAATGAACATTTCGTTTCTGAAAATTTCCTTATAAGGAGATCCTAAAGCGAACCTTTTCCTCGTGAATTTACATATTCATTATTCCAAAAATATTTAATTCTTAATTTTAATCTATTTTAATTGCTGAAGAGTAATTAAATATCTGTTTTTCCAATACTGAAAAATATCTCTAACGAATAAGCTGATTTTGTTACGTCATTAATCTTAACTAAATGAAGTTGCCGCTTGGTGTTCCGGGACTAAAGGTTGAAAAAACATTTTCTGGCGTAACAGAAATGGCCATCAAGTAGATTTATGATTCTACTTCTGCTGTAGCTGAAGATGAATAACAGCATAACATCGTGTCTCAGAGTACGTGCAGTGACAAAAGTCGCCCTTCTCAGTTATCTTGAGTAGCCCAAAATTCGCTGAAACATCATTTTATATCCTGGAAAGCAGATATAATAAATTTTTAAACATTATCTTATCAGCTAAAGAAGCTTTTTAAAGTCGTTTAGTTATAAGATCTTAACTTAGATTGTGTTTTGGTAAAATTATTATTTCACTGTATTTAACTTCATTAAATTACATAATGAGGCAAAAATGCTCTTATTAGAGTGTGCCTACCGATTAATATTCAATAGTTTTCGCAAATTCACACGCATCAACTTTTAATGATTTGAAGTGTACATGACATGAACTTTAGGATCTGAAGTGTACATATCAGGTATTGTTTTTAATTATTTTTCCATTCTGATAAACAAAGTTCGCGACTGATGGTTCATTTAAAACAAATATTCCTGATTGGTGAAGGTTTTATTAAAAAAAAAATAGTTGATTTTGCATATGCAGGTAGCTGATTTGATCGCAATGCATCTTAAGACAGTTAGATTCATACAATCTTCGAATGAAAATCACAAAAAGGATATCAGTAAAGTTTTAAGTAAATTATAAGAAGAATTAAGAAAATAAGAAATGGTAGTAAAATAAATTATTACTTCAAATTTTCCTGACGTCTTTTGTTACAAATAAAAAATAGATGATAAAGACACAACATAAAAATTCATCGTATAGCATATATAAAAATTATGCAAAGTTACAATCTCCAAATTTCGTAAAAAAATGATTAGGAGGAAAATTATTTCAAGTTTTCTATTTTCACTTTTCAAAATAGAATAAATTTTTTATGATTAGCTTGCTATAATGATGATAAATGTGAACATAAGATAAAAATATAATAAAGGACAAAAAAAATGATAAAAAAAACAAATTTTAAAGATATCGTGTGATATTTTTTATTGTATTTATCTGCCTACATTATAGCTTTGCATCTGTCATTATCAGATGGTTTATCTGTATAAGACATCATGAGGAAAAATTTCCATGAAACCAACTTAAAAATTCAAATTTTCCTGAAAATATTCAATGGCTAATAAAAAAAAATAACGCGGCATGTTTATGAAATAACATTTACAGTATTCTGAAAAATCTTTTTTTTTTATTCTACACCACTGACTGTTTGAACTGTAATAAAAGAAAATGCGTCCAGTATTCGTACAGTAGCCGATATCTTCCGCTTTCGGCGGCACAAAGAGGAGCATTCTAAAAAACTGATTTACGCACCTCTGTTGTTGCAGAAGAGAGGCGTTATTTTCGAGCTGCACTGCATGCAAAGCAATCTGAGGGAAAACACAATAATGTCCGGGGTCAGTTTGGCTCACGTGACCGCCATCTACTAAAGCTAGGGCCAGTTTTGTCACACGCGTTGACACAGAGAGACACACCGGGTCAAATGGCCCCTGCTTAGCGCGTGAGGCTCATTACCCACGAAGACACGGACTTTGGGAACGTGAAATTTAACAGTTAACCCAAGTTTTCTTCGCATTACTGACAACTTTTGATTGTTTTTCCTTATCATCATTAACTCGTTCTTAAGGTTAGTCTAAACGGTTCAGTTCCGAAATTGTCTGTAGCATGCTAATTTTTTTTCTTCTCTTTTTTAAATTTGATAGAAGACCTCAGAGAGAGAGATTCGACTTATTGATGAAAGCAGTTTTTATTTCCTCTTGAGCAACGATTCCGATTTTCTTTATATATATTCTAGTTTTTAGTTACAAATATATATATATATATATATATATATATATATATATATATATATATATTTGTAATATATATATATATATATATATTTGTAACTTGAAACTTGATATATACGGATTGTAACACACTATTAATAATTTTATCTCCAAAATATCTTTTATACGTATTTCTTTAAGGCAAAACTTTAAGACTGATTTTATAACAATGATTTGAATTAAATTTATAACTTGAATCACAGAATATCAAATTTTTTGTCTTTACTGAAATATCGATATTTAATAATAGATAAAAAAAGTATCGATATTATATATATATATCGATATATATATATATCGATATATCGATATTATATATATATATCGATATTATATATATATCGATATTATATATATATATCGATATTATATATATATATATATCGATATTTAATAATAGATAAAAAAGTATCGATATTGTTAAAATCTATCTGCATTGAATCATCCCGAATTATCAACAGTTATTTTTAATCAAGAAAATGTAATTTATTAATACACACACATACTGCAAAAATCTCAGAAATGTCAAATTTCATTCGTCACTAAAAATTATTTTTATATTTTTTAAAGATTTCTGTTTTTTCAAAGAGTTAATTCTTAGTTACTTCTATAATCTACCACTATCATATCATTAATATAACTTTTTTCAGTAAAAAATAATCACATTTCTTTCAATTTGAAATGTGATTATTTTTATTAATTTATTAATTTTTAACCCATAAAGTTGTTATTTTTTAATTTTAATTGGGAAAGGCATTACTTAAATAATGTTTTTGATATTAAACTGAGTTCAAGGATTTTTTTCTTTACTTATAGGAATTTTGTTCTGAAATAAGAATATTTACATTTCTAAAAATTAAGTTTTTAATTAATTTTTAAAATTTTTAAATAATAATTCTCATTATTTTAAAACTTTTTTTTTGTTCTTATAGAGATCTGTAATGTTTGTATTTAATGTATAATAAATACTAAATAAATTAATTATGTTCAACCATTTAAATTGTTTACCTACGTAATACCTGAAAAACGGAATTCAAGATTTAACTGATAGCTGTCTAGTAAAGAATATAGACTAAATTCTTTTAAAAGCGTGAAAAAATATAATTGGTCCGTTTTTTTTTAACATAATAATGAAAACAGAAACTTATAATGTTTTTACGGCATTTTTTACACGTTCAACTTTATTATGAAATTCTGTTTTAAAATTGTTTTGTAAATTCTTCATTTTATGTCTGAAATAACAACAAATATTATTCCTTATTCCAAAAATCAATTAATTTACTTTACCGTATGACTAACTTTTTGATAGTATGTAGAACTATTTTTAAAAATTTACTCCACAAAATTAATTCCCATCAAATTTATTTATTCTTGGATAATATTTAAATTTTGTTTGTTTTATAACATTTAGTAGTAAATTTTCCTTAGTTAAAAATAGCAATTTCGATGCTAAATACAAATGAATTGAGATTGTAATAACATTTTAAATAGACCGTTAAGTACAGGGGCATTTTAAAGTAATTTTGTATTTATTTAAACCATTCTTTAAGTTTCTTTTCACATTCTTTATTTAAAACTTAAACAAGTTTTCATTTTTTGAAATCTGTGTCCAATTAATCACTCACTAAAACGAAAACTTTGTATACAGTAATTTACAAATAAGAAAAATTGTATTGAATTTATAAAAATTTAAAAAAATTAATAAATTTTAAAATGAACCATTAATTTAAGTATTTACCTCCCGTTAATAGACTGATTCTAATCTAATTTTTTTATAAAAATATTTCAGCGGTTTTTTCCACCCTTTTTCTTTTTCTCTTTCTTCTTATTTTCTTGGTAAGTAGAGTGTTGATTGAAACCCAGTGTTAAAACTCAACTTTCACGAGTTTATTATAAATATGTATTTTAAATATGAGAACCCTTTTTTAATTATACAATTTTTTACCCGAAGTTTACGATGGAACATGCACTGTTAAACCAGAAACGTAGACTTCACCTTTTCATATTTCCGTCACTACGTTATAAAATTTAAAAGCATTAAATATTTAATTTCCTTATCATTTTCAATTTAATAAAATGTGTTAATGTTTACACCATTTCTAACAATTTCGCAATTTTTTACGTACTACAAAATACGGAATTTTTATGATATATTATCAAAACTTTAATAAGGGATTTCCTTAGTTTTTATTATAAAGATCATAAATTCAAAACAGTTATATTTAGAGTAATAATTTCAAATTACTAAATTATTTTTATTTTCTATTTCAGGTGAGTACTGATATTTTAATAAACTTCTGCACAACTGTTATGTTTGTGGTAAGTTTTATGAAAATTCATCCTTTATCTAACAAATGCAAATTTGTTAATTTTTTATATTATTGTAATTATTGCCATTTTTATGATTAAAAAACTGAGATTGATTATTTACTAATGTTAAACTAATAATCGTGATATATATTAGTTACTTTTGATTAAATGAGAGATAATTCTAACATTTGATTGACTTTAGAACTCTACTATTTTATATATGTATTTAAAAGCGTAATGTATTATTGATTTTAAAAACACTGAATTTATTCTGTACAAGCGCAATGAGTTATAACAATCAACAATGCGATCATCTAATAATTACAAATTAAAGGGCGTTGCTCTCATTTAACATCACACACACACACAAGGAGTTTTAATTCATAAATCTCTGAACATGTACATCCTAAATTCTCTTTTATTCTTTTAATTTATTTTATAATATAATTTCGTAGTTTTTGGCTGTTAGATTTACAAAAAGCTTTCCTGCCAATGTTTATAATATATTTTGCGCAATTAAATAAGTAAAAAGTAGAAAAAAATACTTTCACTGTCGTCATTATCAACTGTATAAAGAATATTATTAAAATCTACATTTGCATTGATCCGAAAAGAAATGCAGACGATAAATAAAGTACTAAAAAATATGCATATATTCTTTCTCCGAATTCATCGTGAACAAACCGTGCTTTGTTAGAATATTTTTTTTTCCTTTACTTTATTATAACGGGAGGTATAGTTAATTAGTTCTTTGGGTTGAAATAAATGATCCTGAACTACATTAGGTCATTTGAGTGAAAAAGTGTAATAAAATTTATTGTATAATTTATTGGGTTTGGTTCAGGGTCAACGATAAGTAGGCATTGGGGGCTAATAAGGATAAAAGTGAAATACTTCAGGTAAAGTTCTAAAATATCTTTCAATTTCTTTTATTAATGGTTTCCACTATACATTATATAGTTCATTTATTTACAGTTTTTTTGTTTATTAGTACATAGTGAAAAGGCTTTCATATACTAATATGGGGTGGTCCTTTGTTTTTTGTTTTCTCTTTATACACCTTAATCTCTTAAAATATATTCAGTTATGCATATTAGATAGTTCGTATTCGGAAAATTGGTTAATATTTTTTATGATAATTTTTCTTAACTCTCCTTGAGAATCAAAGCAAAAGTTTACAAATAGTTTATGATTGTTGCATTTTAATTCTATTCATAGTAACTAATAAAATATATGCGTGTGTTACATTTTGTAAACAATAAAGAAATTGGATGATTAACAGAAAAACATAATTCGAATATTATTATAGTATGAGGAAAGGAATAATTTAACATTCTTGCGTTTTAAAATATATAAAATAAATTAAAATTAGAGATATTTCATTGATATAATCATTACAAATTTTAAAATTTTCAACATTTTATTTTTAAAATATTCTTTAAAAGCACTAATTTGATTAAAACTGACTCTCCGCAAATTCTGTTTATTACTAATCTTCAGCAGAGAATAAATATAAAAAAAATATTCGGAAAGTAGCCAAAGTAAACAATACAATACTTGTTGTTGAATAATTAGGTTTAGTATGTTTTAAGATAATAGTTATGGGGTAATGATTAAAAAAGTTATATTTTACAATTTTAATATTATTTATTAAATTTGATAAGTATATCAAATATTATGTGCTGTGCAATATTTTAATACCTCGACTATATTATCTTTTTTTAAAAAAAATACATATTTCATTTTTCATTAGAAGAAATAGAATATTTATATTTTTAGATTGACTGATGTATACTGAAACTTTTCATAAGTGTAAGTAAACGTTAAAGAATTGTAATTTTATTCTATTTTTTATTTAAAAAAATGTCTTCAAATCACTAAGAGGCCCACAAAATGTTGATTTTTAAATCGAAATTAAAAGATATTTTTAAATATTTGTAGTTTGTTAAAAAAAATCATAACAAATTAACTTACTGGAAACGATAGATTTTTCTAATGACACATCACATATAATTTTTAATTTACGGCAATATTTTTTAATCAATGTTGCAGAATCAAAGTTTTTTTTTAATTTTTCATTTGAAATACATTAACTTTGAATAAAATTTTGAATGACGCTCTTTTCAGTTTTCTTCATTATCGAAATTTTAATTGTACCTGCATTTCACAAATCGCATGAGCACCAATTTATTTGGTATTTATAAAATTGCAAATATATTTAGAAATAATCTCTTTTTATAAACCAAGTGTTTATAAGCGACGAAATATTCAATTGTTTTCATTAAAAGATTTCGAAATACTGAAACTAGGCATTAAGCTATAGTTTAGTGTCTAAGATTATCTTATAATTCGAAAGTAAGATTATAATAATAGTCTATAAGCAAACACAATGTGTCCTAACTTTTTCAATACATTTCAATTATAAAGAACAATAATATATAAAGAACAATGAAAAGCATTACGGAAAAAATTAATTGGAATATATTTTTGATTTATTTCTTTTATTAGCTAATTTGAGTATTTTTCCAAAATTACTACCTAAAATACTATCCTTAAATTTAGAAAATCGGAAATTACACATTTCGCGGAGCTTTTATGCTGAAATTGTTGATAATAGCAAGTATACATCTTTTCCCTCCGGTAATTCAGCAGGTAAGCCAACCGAAACGCCAAAAAGCCGGGTTACCTCAGGGTTGCCGGACAAATCCTTTTTCATATCATCGCCAAAGGCATGAAACTTAAGAAGTTTTCTCTCATAACGATTTCAAGAAGTTTTTTAATGTGTTAATATGATTTAGTTTAGTTTATTTTTTAGATAAAATTCTATTGCAAAGCAAAATAACAAAGAGTCAAATTATGACAAAATAAACCGTAAAATAAAATTTTTCTAAAATAAAAAAAAATCGTCTTCAAATTCGATAATAAAAACTATTTTGAATAGTATATTTTAATACTTATATATTGATAAAAGTTCATAAAAGAAATATTTTATAAAAATTCAATAAGTATAAAAAATATTACCTATATTCACATGATAAAAGCTCAGTTTTACTCTGATCAAAAAATGAAATTTAAATGATGTTTATTGTTTAAAATAAAGTAGAAAAATGATTGTGTTGTTAGCTGATAACTTATAATAATATTCCTAATTTTTTTTCCTTCAAAAAAAGGCAGAAGTAATTTACATTAACATAAATATGTTTGCTGATAAAAATGTACAATTATCAATGTAAGGCTATATTTGTTTTAAAGTATTACAAAAGTATTTTGAAAAACAAAATTTTATCTCTTTAATCATTTCTGATTTTAATATTAATTATTAAAATGTATTAGAGAAATACTTACAAATATTTACATCTTTAAATATGAGTAAGCTATTAAAAATAATAAATATACTTGTGCGAAATTGGTAATTCAACTCTCAACATCATTTATTAATTATGTTCAATTTAGCAAATAATTTAAAGAATAGTAAATAATTACACTATATATGATATTAATGCAACGTAATCATTTTCATTAGTATAAACTTTTGTTATTTTATTTATTATGATAGTCAAGAGCATTTATATTTTATTAAGTTAAATAAAAGCTTTTCTGAATGAAAAAATTAACATTGATTATATAAAACGTCAATCGACGTCAATGAAAAGTTATGAATGAAAACAAAAGAAGAGCAATCGATCGCCAAGCTTGTGATAAACTGCCAAATTCATCCTCGTCCATAAGGAAAAATAACTAAAATGATGATCGAGATTTACAATCAACTAGCCAATAGGATCTAAAAGCGACACTAAACGTCATCGGAAGCTCTGAGGAGAGTAGGTGAGGGAAGACACCGAAAGAAACATCATCAAAACCATCAATAAAAAATTTCGGAGGTAGAGAAGAGGGAGTGCGGGGAAATGAAACTCAACTTTCGAGTCTCCTGTCTACCTTTTCATATTTCCAGATTCGCGCTTGACGAAACAAGACGGTAGAAATTGTTCGTCTGTTGTGTACAGGTAGAAAAAGTTTTCGTTTTTACGCGCGCACGGCTGTTGCGGTTGTTGTTTTTGTGCAATCGGAACTTTTGCTCAAGGGGATACTTGTAGAAATTTTTTCGGTTAATTATTATCGTCCATCCAGAAAAATAAAAACAATCAACTTCATATTTACATTTTTCAAAATATCGATTTGGCAACATTTTATATTTGTAATAAAGTGTGTTTGTTGTGTGTAGAATTGGAAAAAAAAAAGAACATAATTCGTGAATTCTTATGGCAGGATTACTTCATTTGAAAAGTAAGTTTTCAAAAAAAATCTCATACTCTTTATAAATTATTTAATGACTGTTATACATAAATTATCTATTAAAAACTATTTCGTTAGCCGATTTAGAAGCTTCCAATTATAGAGTGATTTGAAAAGAAGCGTAAATGGAATATAATTTATTTGTTTTTCTAAATAATATATTAAGATATCCCTAAATATCTCCTGTGTATTTGTTTATACTTAATTGATTTTCGAAATATTTTTCTAATCGGTTATTGAATTTTTTATTTCATTTCTCTACCTACTACTTACAATTATTTACAATTTGCTGTATGATGAAACTAACTTAAAATTAATCTGATAAATGAGTTATTTAAATATTTTATCTTCTAATGAATGTTATTAAAGTTCATGATCAATTTTGAAGAGTAATTGGATTAATTACCACAATCGTTAATTTTAAATTAAATTAATGTATAACCAAATATTAAATTGATGCAATCAATTTATATTAATTTGATCATTTATTCATTCATGCATTGATGTAATTTCTTTCTCAATCGAATTAAAATTTATATTGAATTGATTCTAACATTGAAAAATAAAAATCTATAAGTTTGTAACAAGTTAAAAAAAATCTTCTACTAATAAAATCTTAAGCAAAATATATGTCATGATTAACACAATTTAAAATTTCCTCGTAAAAATAAAGCTGAAGCAGAGAATACAATCAAGATTTAAAGTATATTTATTTCCTGAATAAAACGTAAATATTTTTTTAAGTAATTTTCAAAACAATTTAATAAACCAATTTTTATAACCCTGATTATCAACTGTTATGCGTATTATGAATATTTATTATTGTTTTTATTATTTTATTTTTAGTTGATAATTTTCTAAAACTTTCAAACTCTGTTTTTACATTCAATAAAGTTAAAATTATTCCATTTGAATCTTTCAGTGAAAAATATTTATTCACTCGCTATTTTTTCCAATCATTATAAATTCCAATATTTGTTTAAACTACCCAAACATTCTTCAGATGTGTAACGTTTTTATTTTAAATTTTATGGTTCAACGGCGATTGCTTGGTCTACACACACACACTCATGTTTCTTTATCGAAGACCATGAATTTAGTTCCGTGAGGGACTTATGTTTTGGCAAGCGCTAATTGTCATTAGTTTTTTTCATTGTTTGGAAATAACGCTCTATACATTGTTGTTTTAAAACTTTGTTTTACTTTTCTATTAAATAAATTTGTGAAATCTCCTAAAGAAAATAAATCTAATACTATTTTTAACTGAAAATTTATCAAACATTCGGATTTTCTTATAGTAGTTGTATTCATCAGCGGTGACTTAGTATAAAAAATAAAAATAAACATTTTTAAATACATTTGTTGCTTAAGTTTCTTTATGTTAATCCTATAAAGTTTATGTTTTCAAGTATTTTTTTTCCTTGTCTCAGGATTACTTATTTAAATTATTTGTATTTTCTAGCTATAGATGGTTATATGAATGAAAAACACATAATATAAACAACGAAATTTCAAGCATTTTTGCTACTCTAGTCATAAAACCACTTTTAAAAATGCCTCATAAATTTAAAAATAGTTTCGTTAATGATATTTTTAGTTACTTTTAAAGAAGACGGATGTGTTTGCGGTTCATTACATGTTTTGTAGAAATAACGTTTAACTGTAATTGATATTTTATTTAATTTAGTATATATTTATATTGAAGTTCGTATTTCTGCACTTATTCAGCTATTAATTGCTATTAATAAGTTTTTTATTAGTGTTTCTAAAGAAAATTTGAAATTTAATCTTTATGGTTTCATTCGTATTAATTAATTATTATCAAAATTTTATACAAAATAATGCTGATCTATAATTTATAGAATATTTCAGACATTTTCTTAGAGTTATTTCACAAATTATAACTTATTTTTGCATCTAAAAGTACTATATTGTGTAATTTGAGTGAATTTAATACGTCTAGTTTAAAAAAAAACTACAAATTCATTTTTCTGAGCTATTTGTAATTTATGTTTTATAAATACTAATTTTTTTCTATAAAGTATAAATTTTGTTCATGAATTTAGTTATTTTTGGTTAAATATTTCAATTAAAGTTGAAAATTCATACTTAAAACCGATGTACAATTTATACTTAGCCGATATGCTAAAATATCTTCCAAAAAAATAAAAAAGAAAGAAAAAAATCCAATTAAAGAAATCCTGACAAATATTATTTCAGAATATTTTAATTCAAATGAATTGGAAATACAACATTAATTACGTTATTAAATTGGTAATTGTGAAATTTTTAAGGCAAGACCAAGTTAGTTAATACCATGAAAAATGGATTTGAATATTTGAGTTATGCTAAGCCCGCCCTTCTGCGCCAAGCACCAAGTTACCAAAGGTTTAATCTCTACACTGCAAACATTTATAAGCATAAATAATTCTAAAACATGCCAAATAGGCCAAGTAGATGCCATGTAAAGTGTATATTTTTACCATTCTTTCGATGAAACTTGCTTAGAAAGAGCCATTAAACTCGCCTCTGTCTTTCAGCATCTAATATATAGCTACCTTTAGTTATGTATTGCCTCTGCAACACCAGTAGATTACACAACACTTCAGCATTTCTTCAGTACGAATGTTCTTTTTTATCGCTTTCAATTTGGTGTTATTTGTTTTTGTGTACCAAAGAAAACGAATGTGTTTGTTAAAGGAATGGAAATTATCCCAACATCACGCATAGCAAAGAAAACCGAGTGGGTCAAGTCCTGAAGTTGTCCGCTGTAACATTTTTTGATCATTACTTTTATGAAGCCAGAATTTGTTAGAAAAAAAAAAAGCTATAACTTGCCTTCTATCACGTGACGCGATTCCCCATTCTTCAAAAAGCTGCCGACGAACAATATTATTTTTCGAAAATTGAAAGTGTTATTTTATCAACTGTAATATTCATCTTTTAAAATTGGCTATTTTTTACAACCTTAATATTTTTCTCTCTAAACTCATTAAAATGAATTTCAAAAATTTTTTATTTATTTAACGCTTATTATTTTTTATGATCCCTCTTGCATCATTTTTGTTAAAAAGAATGATTTTATATAATGATTTTCTTCTTGTCAATTTATGTTTTTTAATTTTTTTGTGTTTTATTATTAAATAAAATGATACAGTTTATACCTTATTTTAATAATAAAATTTTTTGTACTTTTCTTTTGTTATAAAATCTGGTTTTAGTTTTTATCTTTAATAAGATTGCGGATTAATTTTGGTATAAATTTTTCATTTCAAACAGCAATTACAAGTAATTAATTTTTATTTCAAAAAACTAACATAAATTAATTCCTAATTACTGATTCTTACCACTTAAAAATATTAATATGTAATGGGTGTTCCAATGAGTCTAAAATTTTTTTTTTACTTTTTGTCTTTTTAATTTTAAGAATGTATTGATCAAAAATTAAATAATTTACCATTAATTAAATATTTTTTTAATTTTTACCGTATGAAATATAAATGTAATAAATTACTGCTTTAATTTAATAGATAAACTATAGCATGCATGGAATGTATATCTTGATCAGTATTTTAATCTTGTGTTCAGAATAATAATAAATAATATTTTCTCCTTGAGTAAATAATCTTGATTTAGTTGTTTTGAGATTTAACGTATTTCGTAATTACATCGTTCATAATACTGTTTTGATAAGATGTGTACGGCTTGGGATACAATCTCAATAATGATATATAAATGTCTTAAGATGCTATCTTTTTAAGCAAATCAACCCTTGCTAGTAGCTGAATAGTTAGCGCTATGGCTTTATGCAATTATTCGTAAGATTCAATCCCACCTCAAGAGTGTTGTGTTTGTTTTTAATTCTTCTTAATCTATTTTACACTTATTTCCTGTTACTGTAGGTTCCAATTAAATAAGCCTTCACGCGCGCGTGTGTAAAAAGTGACGGTGGAGTAGTTAATCTATCTTGAGCGATATGATGTTAATTATATATGAATCTTAGATGGATTGAAATTCAGATTGCTCAAAATATAAAATTAAACGGGCATTGATTATCAACTTCATGAAAGACACTGCTATATAAATATCAAATGTAAATTTAACGAAATAGTATCAGGCTTAATGCTGTATGACCGGCAGTTTCTAGTATAATTTTAATTCCACATAAAAATCTTTCTTACTTAAAAATAAATGAAATATAATTGGAAACATTGATTTTCACTATGTTATTCTTTGCTGTCTTCAGATCAGAAATTGGTGACAATCACTAATGTTGAACATTGCCTCATTATCATTTTACTTTTTTGCTGTGTAGCGCGTCATACATATGGAAGTCTGGTGTATTTGACGCGAAAATAGAATACTTGATAGAAAAAACACATACGTTGTTTCATTTTTATCGTTCAAACTTTAATTTCTCTTCAGTATGATTCACAATTTTTATCACCGAAATATTGACGCGAAGCTTAGTAAAACACGTGCAATACTACTTTATAAGTAAACAAATGATATTTCAGTTAAGTGACGCCAGGTGTTTTCCCAGCTTTAACATATTTCAAGTCGGGAAATCTGTATTAGTTTCTAAAATACTGTGTTTTGTTCCCATAACTTTCAGAAAGAAATTTAAATTTTCCTTAAAACTAATAGAATGTTTGCCTATTGTTTCATCATGAAATCTTCTTTAAAATTTTTACTAAGGAATGAATAGCATAAACGAATACTGTTATTGGTGAATTACCTGGCTTTATATTTCTTGATTTTTTTTTTATTCATGTGTGATTTGGTAATCTTTCGTTGAGAAAAGTTCCAATTTTTGCTGTCTCAGTGTACTATTATGGAAAAGATTGTTAAATATTCAATGTAGATATAAGTTAACCACACTTTCTGTGGCTTGACAGGCTTAAGCATGTACCATTGAGAGATGTTATATGTTTCCAGAAGAATAGATTATTAGAGAGTAGAACATTATTAAGGTCACAGTAAAAAAGCTAAACACCATTTCACAATAAACCTATTTCAGAAATTTTACTACAAATATAATAAAAATCTGCGAAATTGAATTATATTCAACATCGCTAGATCAGACGGTGTGATTTCAATGGAATACCTAATTTAATTTAAGCGATTCAATCGGCGATCAGATAACATGTGTCGATTTTCTGCGAAAATGATTTCCGAAGTGAGGTAAACTAAGATAACCATCTCCTCTTCCTGAGTCAGATGTGATGCGCGTTTGAGACAAAGTAGGACCCGTCTGCTTGAGATTTGGGTTAGAGTTGAGGTGAGTGCTCTCTCTCGAAACTAGAGGTTTCGGAGCCTCCAGAAATGTTCTCTTTCTCTGCCTCTCGCAATCCGTTACGGTGACAACTATCATTCTCTCTTCCTCTCCCCAGAAAATTATCCGCGCGTGTAGGGGATCTGTGGCCTCTCGCCTGATCCTGTGGATGGAGAAGGGCGATATCAGCTGGGGAAGAGGAAAAAGATCTATTTCCTCTTCGGAAATCCATACTAACCCTGATTTGTTTCTTAACAATTTTTCTTTTTATACTTTAAGATGATGTCAGTGATTTGCTTACCGCCATTAGGTTTGCATCCCGAGGGAGTTTATGTCATACAATGTGTCAAGGACCTTAAATGTGTCAACCAGATTTGTGCACTATCTTGCTTTATTTGAATTATTTAAATATTGCTTCTGTATTTTTTAAATATATAATCAAAATTTGTAGAAACATTTTCTTATATTTTGTTTTATTAAATTATAAAAACAATTTGAACAAATTCTATAATCTAGTGCAAAGATAGGGCGAATATTCCAAGACACAATTAGATGTTCCCGTATTTATAATGTTTATCAAATGGTAATGTTGTTGCTGCCTAAATTTCTTTTGATTGACACTTTATAAAAATACTAGTTTCATTGCCGCCCAACCTGTCTAGTGGTTAGCGTACCTGACTACAGATGGGTGGGACCTGGGTTCGAATCCTGGCTCGAGCATGGATGTACCCTCTCTCTCTTTCTTGTCTTTGTCCTTTCTTTGTGTGTGAATGGTTGCCTACCCTATAAACGGGTACCTATGCCATGTGTGTACTGAGGAAGTCGGATTCTACACCAAATATGATTCAGTTGAAAAAGTGGAGCACCGCACCCCATATTGCCAGCCTGGCTGGCACACAACAGCAACAACTAGTTTCATTTGACAATTCTAGTATTCAAACTAGGGGATATTAGTTTGAATACTTATTTCGACATTACACTATAGTTCAAAATCACGAAAAAATTGGTAATGTTTAGTAAATTCAACCCGGAGAAATAAGTAACGCAAATCGCAACACTATAAAATAAGGATTACATATAGTTGTAAATAGAATAGATCTAATATTTCATTAATAAAATAAGGTGCTAAACTAATCATCAATTACTATATATGAGTCAATTCAATGAATTGAAAACGGTTTATTAATAATGCTCAATTTCTAAGTGAAATTAATACGTCTTACCTCTTGGGGCATTCATCCTTACAGTAAGTGATTGCAAAAGACATGCGATATCTTTATATTGAAATTTGAAAAATCAAATAAAATCTCAAATCTTTATATCTTAATTAGCTTTCAATTAACTTTTAACAGGAATCTGAAGAAAATGACAATTAGAAATGCAACCCAACACGTTCATGATGACTCATTCTACAGTTCAAGTTCGACATAAAAAAAAATAGCATAAAATATAAACTATGACGTCTCGGTATCTAGTTAAATATAATTTAGGAAAGTAACTAAATACAATTAAAATGCGAACTCTTATTCTCTATATTTACAATGAATATTCATAGCAGTTTTGCTTATATTTCGCTAATTTATATTACTTTTGTATTATACATTAAATTAATGTAACAATCTAGAAATGAATCCTGAAAAAGCTTTAGGCTTCATTATGCAATAATTTTAAACCTAAATTAATTGTGATTGTTAAAATCCTAAACCTAACAAGTTTTACGCTACAACTTTCACACCTCATTTTCATCAAAACCAAGTAATGTAAGGAATTCTTTAAAGGATTCAAGCGTGTTACTTTCGAATTGTTGTGTAATTCATTTAAGAAAAAACTGACAATTATCTTGATGATGTTATGTATGGTTAGTAACTCCCTACTTCTACTTTTTGTATTATTCGAGGAGAAAACAGATGGTTTTAAGGCGCATCGAAATTCTTTTGAGGTTAGCTATTGCAAAAATGTACCTTTGAATCTTTATTAGATTTACATGGCATTTTCTGTGTTGTGGTTTGTTTGCGGTTGTTATTTAGAAATATGTTTTTTCAAAATTGTCTGGTAATCCCTAGATTGGTTTACTTACAAAATATTCTTAAAGCAATTACATACAAGCTAGTTTTAATTTTTAACTTAAAGAGTATACATCTCCGCTTATAGTTTGGAGAACAAGTTTTTCATATAGATGGTTTATGAAGAGCGCATATATATTATGCAATTTTAATAATTTAAAAAAAAATTTTTTTTAATAATAACGTTTTTTTTAGTATTACATTTTCTACTCAAAATGCAAGCAGAAGAGAATTTGGCATTCTTCTATCTGTGAAAAACGTAATAAATATATATACGCACTTTATCAGAAGATTGATATTGCTGTTCTTTTCTATAAAAAAGTCACAAAAACTTTCTCTTTTCACATTAATTTCTTATTACTTTACTTTATAAATATAACTGAATAAATGTGTGTAATTAAATGTAAGGCTAAGATATGAAGCAGATAAGGTATACCATTGAGGAAAGAACTTGATTTATTTAGCAAACTGTCAAAATCTCTTTCTTTAACATCTTTTATATAGAAAAAAAATTACCCATCTCTATAAAAACTTGGAATTGTTCTTTTTTTTTGTATATCGGTTTCCATCTTTAAACATTTTTTCATTTGAACATCTTAAGAGGCTAAAGAAAAAAACCATGAAAGACAAACATAAATACTTGTAAATGATAAGACTCTGCGAGTGGTCCAAATAATTTCGTGTTTCTTTGGCGAGATAACATTTTTCTATTATCAGAACAATTTTTTATCATCAAATAGCTGTGTCTTTTTAGAAGATAAAAGAAAGATCCCATGATTATCAGCTGGTGTTGTTTACCTGAAGGTGAAATTCTGCGTCCTTCGCATACAGCCTTCTCACAAAATTCTTATATTCCTTCCTACCTTCCGAAGCGTTTTGCAAAGATATTGTTCAGATTTATTCTCCAAACAAGAAATATAGTTTTTCCTTCCAAGTCATAGTTTTCACATTAATATCTTATTACTCTGCCTTATATGTGTAATTGAATAAATGTGTGCAATAAAATGTAAGACTAAGATATGATGCTGATAAACTATACCATTCAGTATTTTTGTTTTCCGTATACATATTAAAGGAGTTGGTTGCTTAAGATTTTCCCATATTCCCTTACTTTATAACTTGTAAAAAGCTATTATCGAAAGCAATACGTTTAAATGCGAGAGAGATCTCATCACAATTTCATTTGTTACATTATTCCTTACTCCATTTCTAAGCTAAAAATCATAATAAAATTAAAGATATAATTCTACAAATATTTCAAACAGGTTTCCATGAGTCTAAGAATAATTATTAGTTTTTCTTTAATATTTATTTATCTGCGATTGAAATATTCTTTGCTGTAAATAAAATATTGTAAAACAAAAATTTAATTATTGTTAATAAATGTAGGCCCAATCTATTTCTTTCAGCTGTATTTTGAGTATCACTTTTAATTGCTTCAATGTGATCTACATGTTAGCATTTATTTTTATATTTAGCTAATATAACTGGTCTGAAGTAATGAATTTTAAGATGAGTGGTTTGTTTTGTTTCGTCATTCATTGCCCATGAAAGCAAATTAGAATCGGACTTATGGTTTAAACTGGATTCCAAAACGTTACAAACAATCTCACTGGAAGTGGGAATCGAAATCTCAAAGATTGAACAAAAGGCAAGAGCACTAACCATTCGGTGGACAACTATTCTTTGAATGAAAATTTTCCACTCTTAAGTTTACATAAATTTATTACTTCAATTTTTTCTTCAAATTTTTTGATCATTTTTAACATTGACAGAAATTATTTGATATAATATATTAATATATATAATATATTAAAGACACGACAAATAATCAGGTATATATTATTGTTTTCTATTTAATATATTGTATGACTTAAATATATTAAATATGTTATTTGAATTAATGGCAACACATTATTCAAACCTGTGGGATATCAAATTTATTATAGAAAGATAAAAATCATGCTTAGAAAACTATCAAAGGAAACAATCTTTAATAAAATCTTACTTCATTAAATGTAATGAAGCAATACTATTGCTAATATTCATCTTTAAATTGACAAAGAAGCTTTGAGAAAAGTATTTTTATATTAGTAAATCCTAGTATATTTTCATTGTTTTTATATAATAATTTTCTCCAAATTTCTATTCTAAAAATTTAGATGGAAAACTCATATATTTGAAAACTTTGAAAAAGCTTTTATAATAAATTGTCAGATTGCCAAAACAATCAACAAAATTACTTCAAAATTTTACTTCATTTTTCTTTTCCAATTTTCTATTGTAACTTTTTTGCAGTGTTTTCAATGAAATTGAGTAATGAAATAAATCTTTAATTTCACAACTTGAAGCCAATACATTAGTGTAAATATTTTTAGACACCCATTTTCTAAATTTTATCTATTTCCGCTTTAAATGTTTGTTTCCCTGTTTTCGTAACTGATAAAAAAATTACATCGTGTTTCCATTCTTAAAAGGAGATTGAATCTTGGCGTATTTCCCTAGTCCTTCCGAAATGTGGTTTATTGACCTCTTTCGAATAGAAATTTTCCGGTGAATAATTTTATTTTCACGCTTTGCGTCATTTGTTAAATGAAATCGATTGGAAGATAATGAGATATATTTTCCTAGATCATTACTACTTGATATTATTAATCAGAACATAATTGTATGCTAAAATAATTTACTTCAAAATGAATGTACTTTAGTAAACTTAGCAAAAATAAGCTTTTTTTAAAAAAAATACATATATTTAATGAAAATGAATAACTTCTCAAAAATACTTTTGATCAAAAATCTTATTAAAATGTCTTAATTTTGTAAGGTTTAATTTAAAATTTTATGAACATATGTTTTTGGGGTTTTTTTTTTTATTTTAATCATCTCACTGGAATTTGCTTTAACATGCAGTATATTTTCGTGTGTGTTTTAGAAATAAAAGTATAATTAACGAAAAATAAACCAATTAAATACCACGTAATAAAATTCACTAAAATTTGAAATCCCAATATTAAAATTAAGATTATTGGTAATATTTTTTTAAAACAGTTTTTTGTCAAAAATTCGATGACACAGTTCCTGAACCAAAATCATTAATAATCAATGCAAATATTGCTTCTTCAGGAATATATATATATCTATTTCATGAAAATATTCCTGGTTTGCTTTAACGAATGTATAATTGCGTGCTTACGTGTCTGGTTTCAATGCACGCGGCTGAAAGCGTGTAGATAAATAAGCACATCCATTAAAATGTCTTTTAGTTCAGCAATAAAATAGTTTTATTGATTTCTAGTTATTTTGCTTAAAGTTAGATGTATATTTCTGCATCGCATTCTAATGCATTTTTAATAAATATGAAATGCTTTAATTTAATTTAAAAATATGGGCATATGGTAGTACTATTTCAAAACTCTAATCGTGCGTTATAAGGTATCTTTATATTTTGAATAAATTTGATAATATAGGTCTATTAATTAAAAACACTTGCTTATTAACGTAGAATTTTATTAAAGGAATCAGGAAATCGTTTGGACTTATTTAGAATTAAAAAAAAGTAGAATCTCATGGGGATAAAATCAATTCGTATAACATTGATATTCAACTTTTAGTTCCTGTTTCTGGATTTCAACTTTGCTAATGGAAATTGAATATAAGGTATTCCACTTTAATTTTTTTTCTTTGCTGCATGATGCCTGTTTTTCACTTTTTATTACTTTAGCAAGGAAATTAATTAGAAGTAAGTGGCAACGGTGGCAGAAATCCCACTGATTTCTATTCAATGAGCTGCGTAATGATTACGAACGGCAGCTCATCACTAACGTTGGGGCGTCCATGCTGATTTTTATACTTGATCCTATAGGTAACATGGCGCTTGAATCACAGGCGGGGGTGCAGGTTGACGACCTTTCTGTGACATCAGGAAACTATTAAAGGATGTGTTCAATTAAAGAGAAAATTTTAGTTAGATCAATTGGCGTGTAAGACAGTTCGAATAAAGTTCTAGGTGAGAAGAAGATTTAATTTCAATAGTACGAAAGTTAATTTTAAATTTAAAGTGAAAATGTATATCGATAATATGTGTATTAGATTAATCAAAAGTTAATCGAAAATATATTTTGAATCATGAAGATTGAATAGTCTCTTGTTTCAAATATTTAATAAACTATCAATATTAAGCGTTAATTAAAATAGCATGTGTTAAGATTATCATATTTTCCTGTGACAAATATATTAAAATAAAATACAAAATTATTTCATAAGAGTTGTCAAAAAACTGCACATTTCAATTTATTTTTCTTTCTTCCTCTAGGAGAAAATTTCAATACTAACCTATAATGCAAAAACAAAAATTTAAAAATTCTTTTATTTAATTATTAATCATTTTTGTTGATTTTTTTCTCTCATTATTAAAATTAATTTGGATAACTAAATATTAATTTCTCCTTCGCTATGGGTCCTAATACAGAGAGTGAAAAAATTTATTCCAACTCTATAAGGAGAAGAAAAAATCATTTTCCTGCGGAAATGAAATGTTCCAAACTACTTCATTTTAAGGGGTCACGCTAATTTCTTTTTCAGCAAGCACTCAAATGCCAGACGTAAGAAACTTGAACGGCATTGTGATCTGCATAAGCCGATATTAACCCGTCGACTTTTGGACTGTAAAGTGGAGTTTACGGTGGTATCGCGCGCATTCTCTGGCAGTGCACATAATCACCGCGAAAAAACGGATTTTTTTTTCTCCTGTCGAAAGAAAAGGTACTCATCCGTTAAGATGGTGTCATAAACTAGAGGATGATTTGGCCGTTAGGCGGCATTTAAGCTAATTATCGAACGGCGTTAACTACTACAAAGAAGCTTAGTTGAGATTAAGTAGCCATCGAAATGGAATTTCTTTGGGTGAGGTGGAATCATTGCCGGAAGTGATCTTATGAGTATTTTTTTCCTTCCTCTATTTTGAAAAAAAACGTGGACATGATTATTCTCATTTGTAATGTTTCCTCTTTTCGATTCCTATTATTCTATTTACCGCATTGACATAACTGGTGTGGACTGTGAAATAAAATTTCATTCATTACATGATGTCAATCTTCAGTTAAAACTCGTAACCATAATAAAAAAAGAGGTGACTCGTTGGGGATTTGAATAGACTTTCGTGTAGAATATGTAAGGAAGTAAAGGCCAATTCATATTTTATAATGCTTATGAATCACTCTCGCTTATCATCTGGTTATTTTTTAATGCATTCGTTGCGGGTCAATAAATCTATGGTATTTTTAATTTTCAAATTATTTGAATTTTTATATCAGTAGGAAATTATATTTTTTATAATGTACAAGTAATATATTTTTATTATTCGTTATTATGTAAGCTGTTCTTATTTATTTGCAAAAGCCAAAATTGGTAATAGTTATGTTTTTATATTCAAAAGAAATGGTGGCTGGAACAGTGAATTCCTTAAAAAAAAAAAAGGGTCTGGCCCTATTATTAATATTACTTTACATAACCATTACTGATTTGTCATCGAATATCGTACAAATTAATCGCAGAAGTCTGTTATAAGGACCATTTGAGTATTCTACGCACCTCGCCCTACGCATCTTACTCTCAAGTTTGGTTTATTTATCATTCAAAGTTCAAATTTTTTTTCACACGAGAACTAATCTGATAATCTAAATTGTGATCGACTTATTACTAAAAATCCCTATGTATATTTTCTTTTACATGCTCGTCTCTTATTTCCAATAACAGCTTATTAATTAATTTAAATAAATTATAAATATTTTAATAAGTATCAATACACAATTTATTTTATGCTCTATATTTTCCATAAGTTTTATAATTTGTATATTTTTAAAGACTGAGAATGATTGTTCAAATATCCTTCATAATAATTAAAGTTGTAAAAATATTTTGGCTTAATAAAAAAAATATTCTTTTTCAAATTTATTGTAGTTAAATGTCCCTGAAAATAAACGAGCTAATTTTCTCAATTAGTTATGATTTTTAATTTTTTTATTCCTTTTTATGTAATTTATGTGTATTTTGTAAACGTGTGTTTATATAAAATTCTTTCTTTCAAAGATAATTTCTGCAATAATTTATATATATAATATTCAAAAAATACTCGTGTTAATTATATTTTCCAAAAATAACTTTTAGATTCCTTGCTATTTTGCAATTTCTTTTCTATGATTTCACTGCTTTACTTTGGCCTTGAAAATTTTAGATCACTTATAAAGGAATTGTTATGGAATAAGCATGTGGCCTGTACATGTTGTTTTTCGCAGTCTTTGGATAAGGGCAAAGGAAGCGAAATAAATGGAAGGATAGTACTAAATGAATTAAATCAAGTGCGAAAGTTTCAGAATGTAGACCCAATTGCAGTTGCTTGACATCATTCAGAAACCAACCGTACCTTTTCAGTGTTGCGCTCTATTTACACCTATCTCCACTCCCCCTTCCGACTCAATTTCTTCCTCTTTGCAGTATTTCTTTTTTTTTTTTTAATTCTCCCTTGACGCTCATTTTTCCCTCGCCTAGCAGTAAATTTGTTTATGAACATCCCGGAAGCATGCATAGGCGCTCGCTGAGAGCATTTGTGCAGAATCCAAATGGCTAATGGCATACATATTGTCGAAAAAAAGGGTGTGCTTTAATGGGAAATTGTTCCGTTATTTTGTTTGCTGCTGATAAAATTCTAGTAATTTTATTTACATAATACCTGTTTTCTCATATAATTTTTTTAAATGCATTGTGGTTTTATTTATTAGAACTCACGACTATAAAAGTATATAAATTCGCTACAAGTAATCAAACCAGACTGAAACGAT